>JBBULP010000295.1:0-46526 GCA_038048775.1 Picocystis salinarum | reverse complement strand
GGTGTGGGGTGTGTCTGCCACCTGGGTCATTCGCAGCGACCGTCGTGGTGTGGCGCAACACCGCACGCGCGAACCAGCGACATGGTGCGTGACGCAGATCGGAGCACACGACGACGAAGCGGTGCCTCCGCCGATCCACGCGATGCAGGAGGGACAGGAACACCAGGAGATGGGACCAGCGGAGGTGGAACGACTGACGCGAAACACGCGGACGCGTGCAGGGGATCGACCTCGAAGCCGGCGGAAGGAACAAACAAAAACGAAGAGATGCACCCAAATCCGAAAACGTGTACATCAAGCTGCTGGTGAAGGTGAGACGAGACGCCAAGGAACCGAACCTTCGAACACGCGGAACGAAAGGACGTGGATGAACGATGCGAAAAAACGAAGAAGAAGAAACGCAATCAGGGGGAAAAACCCTGGCGGCGTGCATGGAGACGTGGAACGACGCCACGTTCGTGGAAAAAAAGCGCGAACGATGCGAGAATGGACGGAACGAGACGAAGGAATAGAAAGATAGACGGGATGGACGTGCGTGACGGATGCGAAGAAACCACGAGGACCGCGCTGACGACGGAAAAACCACGTGGCGGCGGCCGACCCTGCACGGGCGGGTCCAACCTTGCGAAAACGATGCGTCGGACGTGGCGACGACGACGCGCAGCTCTACCGATTCCTGGAGCGTCGCACGGATGCAAACTTCAACAAGATGGTGCTGAAAAGGCTCTACCAAAGCAAAACCAACCGTGCGCCGCTGTCGCTGTCCAGGTTGGCCAAGTACATGGAAGGAAAAGAAGACAAGATCGCTGTGCTGGTGGGAACCGTTACCGATGACCTCCGCATGCACGAAGTGCCAAAGCTCAAGGTGTGTGCGCTCAGGTTCACGGAAACCGCACGTGCACGCATCGTCAAGGCAGGCGGACAGTGCCTGACCTTCGATCAGCTGGCCCTGATGGAACCCAAAGGTTCCAACACCGTGCTGCTGAGGGGACCCAAGAACGCCCGCGAAGCCGTCAAGCATTTCGGACTCGCACCCGGTGTCCCTCATTCGCACACCAAACCCTATGTACGTGCCAAGGGACGCAAGTTCGAAAAGGCACGTGGACGCAGGAACAGCCGCGGATACAAGGCATAAGCGGTTGGCTCTGCGCATGGTGGTTTGGGGCTGGCAGGGAACGAGGAGTGTGCACCCCGTGGGCCAGGGTCGGGAACACTCGATGCACACTTGCAGTGTTGTAGATCTTACTCTGTCGCATTTAGCCCTCTCGGTACGTCCAAACGTTCCATCCATCGGACCCATGCGGCTGCATGCTGCTTCCCCGGATGAATTCCAAGCACCGCGCAAGGTATTCGCACTCGTCGCGCAAACGTCCGTCTCTGCGATCCCTCCTGCGAACAATGTTTCGAGAATCCAGACAGGAGAGAACGAAAGGGAAGAAACGTTACGGTTTGTTACACGACACCCAGCGTCCCAGGCTCCGCTTAATCTTGGAGTGGAAACTCAAACACCACGTGCTTGCCGGTGAGCTTCTGATAAACGCTGCTAAAGGTGTCGAGCTTGTACTCGGTGGTGTTGCGATCCTTCGGATTGAGGTACACCTTGAGGACCTTGGATCCGTCCACTTTGTGACGGAGACGCTTGCCCACGATCTCCGTCGGATACACTAGGTCCTCCAAGATGGCATCGTGCACGGCCGTCAAGGTGCGGCTGCGCGGCCTGGCGTTGGAGATTCCGCTAGATGGCTTCCTCATGATCTTCCTGTTTGCCACCATGACCACGTCTTTCCCGGAGAACTTCTTCTCGAGCTCTCGCACCAGGCGTTGCTGGATCTTGTGGAAGGGTTTCAACAGACGGTATGGCACATGGATGATGATGGCCTTCCTACCCGTTGCAACGTCCACCTCCTTGGCGGAATTTATGAAGAGATCGCGAAGGTCGGCTTTGAGCTCGTTATTGGTCGCTTCCAAATCGAAGAGGGCCTACCAAAACACCAACAGCCACGACGCAAGGTCAGCAAGGGTTTCGTCCCAACCACCGCCGTTTTGGACTCGGACGTCGTCCGTTCGATCCATCGAGAGCCCAAGGACGCACCTGTGCCACAGACTCTTCGAATTCGTCGGGTTCTTGTCCTTTCTCCTTCACGATCTTTTTGCGTGCGGTCAAAGCCATGTCTGCAACAACGTCGTCCAGGTTTCCCGGTCAGTTTTTCCCATTCCAGTCGCGACACAAGCGTTCGTCCACGCATCTTCCGGACGTCGCTTCCTCCATCCCATCTCGAACCATCGTTCCACCCTCTTGTGCGATCCACGCACGTCTTCCAAGTTCGCTCGCACGCTCGTTCCAGGTCCCATCGCCGTCCCAGGTGCTGCCTTCGGCCCCTTTCCGCCGTCCACGTCCCCGCAACCGCGTCCGTTCGTCCTGGATCCAAGGCACCGTCCTTCCAGCACCTCCTGCCGCCTCCCACGCACCTCCGAAGCTTCCGATGCGACGTCTGCAGCGCACGAACGTCCGCGAAGCGAGGTGTGGATCGCGCCGCCAGCTGCCAATGGCCGTCGTCGTCGATCTCGTCCGCCGCCTCTGGTTTCGAACCCGGTTCAAAAGGGAGAAGCGGTCGGGTTCGAAAGGGAGATCCGGTCGGGTTCGAAAGGGAAACGCAAAGGACGAACCCGCGGGGGGAGAAGGGAGGGGCGCAGAAGGGATCCAAAATCCCCGTCTTATCTCGGGCATTTCGGATCCCCTTTTGGGAGAAGACCTGGGGAGGTGGAAGAGGGGAGAACAAGAATCGTGCCAGGTGAACCGATGTATGGTGTTGCATGTACAAGAATGAATGAATTAGGTGGTGCCCTCGTTGCCAGCAGACCAACGAATTGCGTACGGGTTGATCTGCTTCAACTCCTGCTCCGGCAGGGGATCGGACCAATTGGGTGGAACGGTGAAGTGACGCGTGCGTGCGGTGATGGATGCAAGCTGGTAAGAATCCAACCAACCTGGAGGCGGAGGATCCTTCGTTGTCCCAATGCCCTTCTCCAGTGGATCCAATGTGTCATCCTTAGCACCGAACAGTGGGGCGACCGGTGGGACCACCGTACGAGGGCCCAATGAAACGCGCTGCCACTTGGATGGACGACTGTCGCCCGGAGGGTT
Organism: Picocystis salinarum; assembly: GCA_038048775.1. Lineage (NCBI taxonomy): Eukaryota > Viridiplantae > Chlorophyta > Picocystophyceae > Picocystales > Picocystaceae > Picocystis > Picocystis salinarum. Next base: position 43,381 of record JBBULP010000295.1, on the reverse strand, counting down.
GAGCTCCAACGTTTTGCCTTCCATGGAATGGTGCTTGACATCGATCCCTGCTGGACCTCTCTCTGGTCTCCGTCTCTTTGCCAAAGTTGCCTCAGTTGCAAGCAATCGAGTTTCCTTGCAAGAGGGATCGCTTAAAGCACACTCCTGCTTCAATGCATCCTCGATGTGGGCGTCCTTTCGCATCGCAAAGCTGTTCTCGTGAATGCAAATGGGGATTCTGCTCCCGCGGCTGGCTAATGCTTTTGCAGCTTGACACAATCGATGACGTCGTACGGACGCTAATGTCTGACCTTCTGGGGAAGGGAAATTGAAATCCAAAGCTTTATGGATCTCTTGCAAGGGAACAAAGCCATTCAGTTCCACATCTTCGGGAAGGGCTACCTTGTGTCTATCGAAGGTGCATTCAACCTTGCACTTCCGAAGGTACTTGACCAATGCATCGTAGAAATCCTGAGAAGCACTTGCGCCATTGACAGAGCACTCCAATGAAAGGAAGCCATCCGGACAGGTGGACATCCACTCCAACAATATCATGAGTCCCGCAAGGATGTCCGAGTCCTCAGGAAGTATGAAAAGGCAGCTCTGTGCCATGCAACGCCCAAACAGGAAGCAAAGCGTCATGGCTTTGGCAAGTAATTTTTCGTATAAAGCAGCGGGATCTTCCTTCTCGATTCCTTTCACGGTGCGTACCCAGTAAACCATAGAAATGCAGCACGTGAGCATCTTCAGCAAGGTCGAGGATCCATCTTCCATCCTCTGAAGAACCTCGAGGTTCTTGCAATGCCTTTTCTTCGTAATGTTGTGCAGATCTTTTCTAAGGGCAGCGAGGATCGCGTCCCCCTCATCGGGATAGGCGTGGTTGTAAAGTGTGCCCAACACCTGGACAAGAGTGCGCGAGATCCTCTGAACGATCTTTCCGGGTTCGCTTTGATTCTCGACATCGGCTGGTCTGTCCTCAGCCGCTTCTTTACCGAAAAACAGGAGTAGATTTTCTTTGGCAGTGAAAAAGAGCTCTTTCACCGCCAGGCTCCTCAAGAAGTGATAACAAGCGACCACAGGTTGTTTACGATACACGGCCAGGACCGCCATTTGATTGTGGGCATTACCTGCGTGCGGCCAAACCTTCGTCGCACTCCGATACCACGTTTCTGCCTCGTTCCAACTCTTCTCGCGCAGGTTGGTTTCGTTGATTTCGACTTCGTACCGGGCGAGGTCTCCCAATCGTAGGAGGCAAGTTGCACAGGTGCGCCTCAACGTCTCCTCGGGTGCTTCATGCTTCTCCAGCAGCATTTTCTCCACGTGAACACCGCTTTCCTCTCCTCCTGGCGCCTTCACGTCGCCGTACACGCGTTGCAACAGGGCGACCAGGCAACGGTAGGTCTTCCTCGCTTCTTCGAAGAGTTCCAGCATGTCTTTTCGGTGCTTTTCCGCCTCTACCATCTTGTTTTGTTCCAAGCACTCTTTCATCTTCCTCCTCAAGGCGTCTTTGGACGCATTGCAGCCTCTTCTCCACAGTCGCGTTTCGACGTCTTTGGTTTCGGCATAGGCGAGGTCCGCCAGCATCAGCTCCACGCATGCCGTACGCATGCGTCTCCTGGCCTCTCCGTCGTGTTTGGAAGGTCCTTCCAAGCTGCTCAGGACGACCATGCGCGACGCAAACGTCGCTTGGCGACGCATGGACACGTCTCCATCGCCGTCTTCCATCGTCTCGTGCACCAGCTGTCGGTGCGCCTCGACCCCTCCATCCCAAGTTAACCGAAAGGTTACCCCTCGACGTCCCCCTCAAACCACCCTCGATCCACGAGTTAACTACCGAATGTAAGCGAACCCGTGGTTCGAACCGTCCGAGCGGGAAGAGAGAATATTCTCTCCTCTTCCTTCGACGTTGGAACGAAACCAACCGACGCACCAAGAAGCGTCACTTCGACGGTGCAACGCCTTCATCGTCGTCGTGCCCTCTGTTTCGGCTTGACGTTGGTGGAAAGAGGTAGGCGAAATCCCGCTATTGTGCGAGAAAACCAACCAAACTACTTCGTGTTGTACGGGTCCATGGAAGAGAACCCAAGCCATACCCAAAGGTGTAATTTGGCTCGAAGAAGTCCAAGGCTTGCAAGGGAAAGATTCTCACTGCGAACTATCCTGGGAGGTGGCCCGTGAACAACGTCCTTCGGCACGTATTGACCAAGCCATGGTCTTCGGACCACGCATGCTTCTCCATTTTATCCAACCTCCGAGGGTGTAACAAGCACGGGTCCCAAAAGGTTATCCCCACGAATAATGCGATGAGCGAACGCGTAACGATGGTGCTCTCACGCCGATACATTCGTACGTTCGATTCACTCTCGTGGAGACAAAGTGATCGAGGGAATGCACGTTGACAAGCGAGTTAATGGCTCTGCCCCGTGGAAATTCCAAAGAACGTTGCGTGAATCCATTTCGCCTGCACCGTGTCGAGAGAACGGGGCGTGATCCTTCGTTGTTTTGGAAGAATCTCCAGCCACCACGTCCACTTCCTTCGTCTCTCCGGTACTTACACCTCCCATTCCTCGAGCGCTACTGTGGTGCGTTGTCGTGGACAGGCGGCTGGCGACCATCCACGCCACCACGATGCCAACACGAGATCGCACAACGTGCTTGGCTCGTCCACCACCATGTCGATTTGGCGGGACCGACACGTGGTGGGCACGGTGCCGCCTCGTCCGATTCCTCCCTTTCGAAAAGAAGGTTGATTGGGAACGGACCCGGGTTCGAACCCGAAAGTCGTCGGGTTCGAACCCGGAGGGATGGAAGGCGAGTGGATCTCGAGTGGTGTGGACGACAAGCGGTGCGAGTGGAAAGGCGCATCATGGACGTCGAAGGTGCGATCCAAGAGCTGTGCGCGGCAACAGGAGCCACGGTAGAGGTCGCGAAGAACCTCCTGGAAGCGTGTCAAGGAGATCCGGAACGAGCGGCCCAATTGTACTTCGCCGAAGCGGCGGGAGAAGCCGAAGTGCGACCGCCAGACGCCGTCAAAGTGGACGTGCTGTACGCCGATCAACCGCGCACAGACGTCCCGAGAGATGCGGTGGACGCGTTTCGAGGATTCAAGGACGATTCGAGGGAACTCGCCAAGCTGTTCGCACCCCCGGAAGCGATGCTCTTTCGTGGCGGACTCGACAAAGCCAAGCAAAAGGCGTGCGAACAAGGGAGGTGGCTGCTGGTGAACGTGCAATCATCCACCGAATTCGCTTCCCATCGGCTCAACCGAGACTTGTGGACGGACGAACTCGTGCAAAGTACCGTCATGGCCTCGTTCGTGTTTTGGCAGACGTATCACAACGCAGACGAAGGTGCCAAAGCCTGTCATTTCTACAAGCTGGAGCATTTGCCAGTGATCATGGTGATCGATCCCGTCACCGGACAGAAGCTCGTGCAATGGACGGGATACGTCAGTCCGGAGAAGCTCATGGAGAATCTCCTTCCCTTCTTGGATCGAGGACCGCTCGACGGCGGACCTCCGCCCATCTCCTTGAAGCGCACACGCTCGATCGAACCGCCGGCGACCAAGAAGCAGGATCACGTGCAATTGGGCTTGTCTACTGAGGATGCAGAGCTAGCCGCCGCCATAGCTGCTTCCTTGGAAGCTTCCAAACCTGCACAGGAAGCATCTGGGGAAGGTCCGTCCACCGTGCCAGAAGCAGCAGAGGATACACACGAAGAACGAGAAAGCACCGAACTTGAAGACTTATTGCAGGCAATGCGAGAGCTGCAGCCCGAGCCGGATGCAGGAAACCCGCAGAGCTGCCGCGTTGCTGTGCGTTTGCCGGGGGGAGGTCGAATCCAGCGTCGTTTTTTGCGGGACCAACGGGTGCGCCTGCTGCACGTATATTGCATGCAGGAAGTGGAAGAAGCACGTCGTGGTCGTGCATTCCAGCTGTCTCCGTCAATGCCTGGTTCCTCGCCACTGCAAGACATGGAAGCCACCATTGCCCAGTCGGGTGTGGCCGATTCAATCCTGAACATGAAATGGACGGATTGACGGCACGTATCTCGGCCTGCCACGTATCTTCGATAAATAAACAATCACGTGGCGTGAGTCTGACGGGCATGATCGTCCTCCGGCGGTGCATCCGACGTTCCATCCCAATGCTACTCTATGCCACAATACGCAAGTGTGCGTCCTTTCGTCAACAGCATTCCACGACTGTGGTGCTTCGGCCACTGCACGAACTTCGAACCGTTCCTTGGCTTTCTTCCGTCCTGTGTTCGTGCGACACTCGGACGCATCGCCGCGCCGCTCGGCTGTTCCTTTCCTTGACGAATTCTTAACCTTATATAAATCCTTGTCCATGCAATTGTACGTCGCAGGCTTGCGTCTGCTTCGCCATCCGAACGTCGCGCCTCCTGAGTTCGGACCGCTTCAACAAACCAATCACCAGCATCGAGAAAAAACTCTCTTCATCGCCCACTCGACATCCACATCTCGTGCATCGCATGGAATGCCTGCGTTGTCATCTTCTTTTCCTTCGCATTGGCGAACAGAGACTTGTTATGTCGCAAAGGGTGTCCATTTGTCATTTGCCCGCCTCCTTTCAACCACATGCAAGTTTGAAGAGCACGGTTCCCGATTTGCCATGCATGTGCACGGCATGGGTTTGAATTGTGGCCTAGCTTTTTCATCCTCCTTGTGTGCTCGCTTGATACACATCCTAGCTGGGACACGCAGGTTTGTCTCCCGCATATGAACGACGTTCCACATGTACATGCTCAAAGGGAGCGGCGATCCACTCCCACACGCATCTGTTGTCATTTCCCTTTTCCTTTCTTGGGCAAGGATCGATTCGTTGGACCCTTGGTCATCGTGGGATCCAAACACTCGAGAAAAAGGTATGGGACAGACACTTGCACCACCATGTAGGAATTTGAGGAGGCAAAGAGCACGAGTGACACCATGGAACGGTTGGACCGCTTCTTTCTTTGGATCTGGATGGATGGAACGTCGGTTTCGTGCAAAACAAGAGAATTATCAGCACGTTCACGCAACTTGCGCTGCTGGCTTGATGCGCTAGCGAGAGGACGGGAAGCGCACCAAAGCTTTCACCTTGTTTCCACCACGTGCATTGCCTAACGCAACGTGCTTCGTATCCATGGCGGATCGACGTATCGAACCCTTCGCTCCGAGATGTCGATGTCTCGTCGATGATAGGATCGATATCTCTGTCTGGTTTCGTTCGATCCCATCTCCTCTCGACGGGCTCGGACGAAGACCGTCCCTTTGGTTCTTCCAATCGAAACCGGGATCGACCCAGGATGAAAAGGGACGAAATCGGGTTCACCTCGAAATAGAAGGGAACGAGACCGAAAAAGTGGATCGACACGAACGACGCACCTGTGCGCGACAAGCATGGAGCGCCACGCGACGTCCGCTCGCGAGGAGACCGTGGTGCCGCAAGACGCGAGGACGGTGCAGAAGATCCTGCAGTCGATGGTGGGCGCCGAAAAGACGGACCGAGGAGGTCCCGATCGGAAGAAGATGGAGGAAGAGAAGGGGTCGGCTGACGACGTGCACGAACGGACGTACGCAGAACGTGGAAGAGTACGAGCCACGCGTGGTGCAACAGCTTCTCGATTTCATGTATCGACACGTCAACGAAGTGCTGGAAGATGCGGAGGTGCGTGTCGGAGGACCGGAGGACGAAGGAAGAGAAACGCGACGGGATGAGTGGATGGAGGCCCAGCTGACCGACCTCGACCTTCCGACCACGTGCGTGTGGACGGGCTCAAACGCGCACGAAACGGACAGTGCTACGCCATGCACGCAGGCAGGGACAGAGGGATCGTCGAACTGGCCGACGTGAAGCTGGCCTTGCATGCCAAGGATCGATCCGGGTTCTGCCAGGTGCCCGGAAGGGAAGTGGTGACCGAATTGGCCAAAAGCAGAAACAAACTGCCACTCCCAGAACTCAACCGAGCACCGGGCCTGCGATTGCCGAGAGATCCACCCCACAGCACGTTGCTCACTCCCAACTACGAGGCGTTCCCGAAAAAAGCCAAGGTGGAAAAGACGGAAAGACCACAGGAAGGTTGAGAAGGACGGGTCGTTGGCTTGGTTGAAAAGCAACCAACTTTTGATACATGCACGCTGTTTCGAACTTCGCATGCACCGTCAGGTGTCCGGGATGGACACGATCATGGTCCCAGCGAGAGCCCAAAGCTCTCGAAGACTTTTATCTCCCCGCCAAAACCGGCGGTCACAATCACCTGGCCCACAGCCGTCATCGAGGCTTCCGCCAATTTGGCGGCGCCCAGTTCCGGGCTGTAGGTGCGTACCTCCTGCAGTAACCTACTGTGTTCAGGATCGGGGGTCATGCCAGCGATTTTGTTGGCAAAAGCGAGCCGAGACAAGAGCTTCTTGGACCTTGCGGAGCTCTCTGGTGCAAAGAGGGCCACAGTCGTCGTCCCGACGTGCGCCGGGAAAAACTCGCAGGCTGCATCCTTCTCCTTCTTCAGGCGTGCAAAGACCGGGTTCATGATGGGCAAGAGAGAATGCACCGTGCTCCACACATACAAGGACCCATCTTCGCTTCCGCTCACGATGAAATCTCCGTTCTGGCTGAAGAACGCACGTATTTGGCTCGCCTTGTTCTTGTGGCCTTTGTACTTGCACAGCAGGTTGTAACCATCGTACAATCGAATACGGGAATCGTTGGAGCTGACGAGCATCCTTTTGCTATTCCCATCCAAGAACTGAATCCCTGTGATTTTCTTCCCTCGTGCATTCTTTCCCCTTTTGGACCGGACTTCGATCTGGGTGATGTACTCCAGTTTATTGTTCTCCGCTCGGTAAAACTTGCACTTCCCTTTGAAAGTACCCACCACCACCCTCTTTCCATCTGGACTGTAGGACACGGCGGTAACCATTTCGTGCACGTCCACCCAATCCGCAACATTGTGGTCGGGGATGTTCCAGATTCTCAGCTTCTCGTCCAGGGAGCCGCTGACGAAGAATTTGTCATCCACAGGGTTGAAACCGATGGAGGTGACGAAATCGTGGTGAGTGAACACACGCAAGCACTCGTCCATGCTGATGTGCCAGAGTCTCACGGTCTTGTCCATGGATGCAGAGAGCAGGAACTGCGATTCCGACCAAGAAAGATCCAGCACGTCCGACTTGTGTCCTGCGAACAAACGACACGGTTTCGGTTGGAACATGGGGTCGCATTCGGTGCCGGGCTCGTAGCTGGTCCTCCTGCGGTTCACGGCGCCTGCTGCTTCGGGTTTCGTTTCCGTTTCCACGTGTGTTTCCTCGCCTTCCTTCCCGCATTGCTTCACTTCCCACACGCGTACGACGGTGTCTTGTCCTGCGCTGGCCAAGTACTTGCCATCCAGGCTGAACTTGAGCGTCCACACGGCGCTTCGATGTGCCACGAGTTCTTGCGTGAGTTTGACGTCCAGCAAGTCTTTGTACAGCTTGTTTTTGAGGTTCGGACGCACGTCGGTGGGCAACGTCGCGTTTCTCGTCGACGTTGGCATCGCTTGGCTCTCGTGTTCCACAGGTTGGGTCGGGACCTTCGTTTCTTCCTGCATTTCGTGCGTTTCTTTCCCTCTTTTTCCTCTTCGGAATCCACGAAACGCGTTTTTGATCGAGCTTCGAATCGACGTGTTGTGTGCATGCTCTTGTGGACCCGTTGTCGACGCTTGTTCGTCTTGGTGCGTGGCACGACGGTTGTGTCGTGTGGCGGTGGTGGTATCCATGCTCCTTTCTCTCCTGGCCACTTCTTTTTCGATGGGCGAGATGCCCATGGCGTGTTGGAAGTCTTCCATGGACACTTCCACTCCTGTTCCTGCATCTTTCACCGTGGCTTCCGCTTGTCCCACGAAGTACTCTTCTCCGGTGTCCAAGTTCTTGATCCGACGGGTCGGATCCTCCACCGAATGGAAGCTGCTCGCGGAATCGCTGGATCCTCCGTCCGCCATGCTCCTCCCACCTCCCGAAGAACCCTCCCTGCGATCCGACGCCTGCGAACTGCTTGCACGCGCGTGCGCTTCTTCTTCCACCTTCGTCGTCGTCGTCGTCGTCGTCGTCGGATGGTTTCGAAGGAGGTGGACCGAGTTTACGATCGAGTTAACCTCGAGGGACACCGATCCGACCCTCGTCCCACCCCCCCATCCGGGGGGGATCCGAACCCGCCGCCGCCCTCGTCGGACGCGTCGAAAATCCGAATTTGTGAGAGAGAGAGATGGGAGGAATGCGGAGGTGAGGGAACGTGTGACGACGAGGCACCCCACGCGCCTCTGCGGGCCTCGTCCTCCATCCGGGTTCGTCTCCGCACCTCACCCCGTCTTTTCTCCGCGAGATCTTCCATCCCCTTTCGAGGCAGCCCCGCGCCGAGCGTGCGAGGATCCTCTCCGGGTTCCCGACGGGACGCTCCCTTTCGATTGGACCGATCGTTCCCTTTCAAACCGGGAGCGAATCGGGTTCGAAAGGGAAATCCAAAGGGGACGACAGGTGGGACGTGTGGATGGACGGTGTGGCGGACCACGGCGATGCGCGCACGATGGGACGCCACTTCGTCGTCTTCCAGCGACGCCATGGCGCTGGAGGAGCTGCTCCAACACGCCTTGGAAGGCAGAGCCGAAGCACATGCACGTGCAGGAAGCGCGCCGCCCGACGCCCACGAAGCGAGGTGCGTGGCGGCACCGACGAACCGCACCACCACGCGATAAACCGACGCCGGCGATGGCGTGGGACGTGCAACGTGCGGAGATGGCGTGCGAATGCGGGACAGAGAGACGAAACGGATGGAACTGACGTGTGCACGTGCCACGAAAACGTGCCGACGGTGCAGCCGGCTGGCGTTCGAAGCGGTCGACGGACCTTACCTCGCCAACAACACGCATCCATGGCAAACGTGGACGCCTGCGCCGTCCAGGCTCGCAGGTGACGCGTCCGCGCGTCCGCAGACGCCTGGTGCGACGTACTTGGCCGCCGAGATCGAACGTCCCAAGACCGCACTGGCGGGATACTACGACGGCAGCCGACACGGATCGGAAACCGAACTGTGGAGCAGCGCCGGTGAAGCCATGAACGTTAACAACGGAAGCATCTGGTCCGAAGGCGTGTCCAGGCAATCCAGCTTCGCCGACCTCGTGCAACGAGAGAGGAGCAACGCCAACAGCCCGGCGCCCCTGGAGGACTACGCCACCCATCGCCATTATCCAAGCGGCATGCACGGATCCGGATCGTACGCCGACCTCGGAAGCGCCTACGGCCATCCCGGTGGCTCGGGCCTGCACAGGACCATGTCCGCTGGAAACGGACGGGCCTCGCCGGCGGTGGCCATGGATCCGCAGCTCGCCCTGGATCAGGCCATGGCCAACATGACCATGAATCAACAGATGCAACAACATCATCAACAGCAGCAGCAGATCCAAGCCGCCGTGGCCGCCGCGACCGCCGCGGTCAGCCAGACCATGGACGGACAAGTCAATGGAGGGCTGTCTCCGGCTGCCTTCACCCAGATCCAAGCTGCTATCCAAGCGGCCCTGCAGACCACCGTCAACACCAACGCGGGCTATGGCATGGGCGTGCAGGCCACCCACCAAGGCGGCCCGAACCCACACAGCATGGCCGCCATGGGCATGACGTCCGCCGTCGGGAGCAAGGAATACCCGGGCAACGCATACTACCAGCAGCTTGCCGATGCCCAGCTGGCTGCCGCCCAGATGGGCGGTGGAGGTGGCTATGGGAACTTCGATCCCGCCACGGCGGCTGCCATGGCGGCGGCCGCTGCTGCGGCGCTGAATGGCTACGGTGCCAACAACAACACCGCTGCTGCCGCAGCAGCCGCGGCTGCGGCCGCGGCGGCGGTGAGCTCCAAGCATGTCGGGGGGCACGAGATGAACAACGAGAACCCGCCCGCCATGGCGGCGGCCGCGGCCGCGGCGGCCCTCCAGAGCGGCAACAGCGGTGGGAGCAATCATGGTGGGTGCAACCCGGCCCCGTCCCAGAACCACAACATGCCCAGGCGCGAAGAACGGGGGCATCGGGAGAAGCGACGTGGGGATCGAGGGAGCCATGGAGACGAAGACGGTCCGAAGGGCTCCACCCTCCTGGAAGAGTTCAAAGCCAGTAAGACCAAGCGGTTCGAGCTTGCGGACATCCAGGGCCATGCCGTCGAATTCAGCATGGATCAGCACGGAAGCCGTTTCATTCAGCAGAAGCTGGAAAGCGCGCAGGGGGACCAGGCCGATTCCGTCTTCATGGAGGTGCTGCCCTCTGCCTTGAAGCTCATGACGGACGTGTTTGGAAACTATGTGATCCAGAAGTTCTTCGAGCACGGAAAGGAAGAGCACAGAAGAGAGCTCATCGACAAGCTCCAGGGCCACGTCCTGTCGCTGTCTCTGCAGATGTACGGGTGCCGTGTCATCCAGAAGGCCCTGGAGGTCATCGACGAAGACATGCAGATACAGCTGGTCAGGGAACTGGACGGTCATGTCATGCGATGCGTGCGGGACCAGAACGGGAACCACGTGATTCAGAAGTGCATCGAGTGCATCGCATCGAACAAGATCGAGTTCATCGTGTCTTCCTTCCAATGCAACGTCGTGTCCTTGAGCATGCACCCGTACGGCTGCCGGGTCATCCAGCGAGTCCTGGAGCACTGCACCGATGTACAGAAGGACGAGCGGGTCATGCGAGAGATCCTTCAGGCGGTGTGCAACCTCGCGCAGGATCAATACGGGAACTACGTGGTGCAGCACGTCCTGGAGCACGGCAGCGAGGACGAGCGCGAGGTGGTGGTGCGACAGCTGGCAGGCCAGCTCGTCCAGATGTCGCAGCACAAGTTTGCTTCCAACGTGGTTGAAAAGTGCGTCCAACACGGGAGCGTGTCCCAGAGGCAGATCCTGATAGACGAGATGCTTGGCGACACGGAAGAGAACGCTCCGTTGCAAGCGATGATGAAGGACCAGTTTGCAAACTACGTGGTGCAGAAGATGTTGGATGTCTGTTCGGACGAGCAGAGGGAGTGCCTCTTGGAAAGGATCCGCGTGCATTTGCATGCCCTGAAGAAGTACACGTACGGCAAGCACATTGTTGCGCGCGTGGAAAAGCTTGTGACGAATTCCGGAGGAAGAGCCAGCACCGCGTGCTAGGCACCGTCCGAGTGCGAAGGGCTTGGAGTACAGAATATCTTTGGTGTTTTTTTTTTGGTTGCGTGGTGCGTTAGATGTCAAGGATCAGGTGAGTTGTGTTCTAGCCGTGTAGAGATGAGGAGGTGCGGGGAGGGCAAAGGGACAGGATGCGGTTGTGCGGTTTGCATCCGATCTTTCCCTGCGTTCCCCTGCCCTGTGTACGTGATGATTTGTGGAGAGAGCGGCGAAGCCTCCTCTTTTTTTGGAGCTTGAGGTGTTCGCATGTAGATGATTGGACCGACGCAGAGACGTGCACGAGATGGCACGGTGGCGTGGAGGCTCGTCCTCGTCTTGGTTCCGAGGCGAGTCGTGCCGCGGTGGATGGTTGTAAAAAGTTTGTCACAAAAATGAGAACGATGGGTACGGCGATCGCGTCTTATTCCTGCGCCTGCGCCAGACAGAAGGACATCCTCGGTCGGTCCAACGCCTTGTGTCCCGCCACTTTGGCTTGGTGTCTTCTTGCAGCTCCCCCCCCCCCCCCGTTTTGCGACCTTCCCAACTGGAACCGTCCGCACAACCGCCCGTGCATGCACCGCACACGCATGTGGGGTCGCATACGTCTTGCCTTGGTACCACCCACCATTCATTCTCCCTCGGTGTGTGTTCCACGGCTGGTGTTCGCGTCCACCTCCATCGCATGAGAAAAACCAAGCTCGGCGCGACGCCGCACGTTACGACGTGCGACGGTCCGATCGCTCGCGTTCGACGTCTTCGTCTTCGTCTTCGGAGGAAGCGGTGGTGGACGCGCGCGAGGGACCTGCGCCGTCGGTGGCGACGGCAACTGCGTGTGTTCGACGCATCCGTTCGAGCAAGGCGTGGATGTCGCGCACCAGCTCGCCGTGCCATTCGTCCACCACTTGCGCTTCTTGATACGTCCACGTGCTCTGGTTCGTCCTCGCGCCTTCCCACCGCGACGACGACGACGACGACGACGCGTGGGAAGACGACGTCTGCGTCGACGCATCTTTCATGGGACCGCGCGACCACTGTTCGACGTCTTCCACGTCTTGCGCACCGCCACGTCTTGAAGCGAGCTCGCGCAGGCGCACCAGCAGCGCCTTCCGCTCGCGTCGCAAGGCGTCGCAGGTGTGCACGTGCGCCTCGTTCTCGCGCCTGGCGTGCGCCTCGTCCACCTGCAAGCGTCGCAGCTCGTCTTCCAACGCCACCACCTCGTCCGCCAAGCGCTTCGCACGTGCGTCCGACGCTTCCACGCGCTTCTGCAACGCCACGTGCTTGGCTTGCAGCGCGTCCGCGTGGTCGCCACGCCGCGCGTGCTGGTTCCATGCGTCCACCAGCGACGCGTTCTCCTCCGCAAGCGCGTCCAACAAGCTGCGCTGCGCCTGCAAACCGCGTTCCAGCTGGAACTTCTCGCGCGTGAGGTGGTCCACGAGCTCTTGGTACGCGCGTCCGTCGCCTGGAAGACGCGCGAAAGGCGGAGGTGCAGGTGCATCCGACGGCGGACGCGCCTTGTCGCGTCGGTAGGCGTCCAGCTGCACGTGCGCGAAGCGACGTGCGTCAGCGACGTACACGTGCACGCCTGCGACGCGTCGCCAAACGCACCTTCTTGCGTCCCAACGCCGCCAGCGCGTCCCGCTCCATACGCGCATCGACGACGACGTGCGCGACGAGTGGGAAGGCGATGGAACACGAACGTGTGCAAAGGGGAAGTTGTAGAAGCACGACGGAAGGACGCGTCGAAGCGGACCATCCAAAGCACGTGCGCGAAGCGAGGTGCGACGGCTGCGAGCGGAAGGCGCATCCGCACGCGGCCGTGGACGTGAGCTCGTCCAGCCATGCCAAGCGCACCACACCTGGGACATGCATCTTGCATCGCTGCAGATGCGATGCCACCCACCCCACACGCAAACACCAACACCGATTTGCAGCGACGGGCGTGGGGGGGCGAGGCGGCCGATGCGACGCAAACGCACGCGCGTGAAGATCACTGCGCCTTCTTGGCGGTGTCTTCGTTGGCGGATGCCTCCTCCACGGCTTCGCTGTAATGGAAGACTTGGCCGAACTCGCCCTGAATCCACGCGTGTAGGCCCACGCAACCGAGCACGGAAGGCACGATGTACAGCAGGGCCGGTTGGGCGGCGTTGAACACCAACATGACCAGGATGGTGGTGCTCAGTCCCAAGATGTATCCAAAGTACGCGCTGTAGAAGTAACGGGTGCGGTACGCGTGGTGCGCATCGTACCGCAAGACCAACGCCACAAAGATGCCCGGGATCACGATGTCGCCCAATCCAAGCATGGAAAAGGGCTTGGCCAGAGCGACCGCCGCCTCGTCGAACCTCGGGAACAGCAGCTTGATCGGGGCTTCGAAAGATTTGGCCACGCTCACCATCACGGGCGTGCAGAACACCCAAAAAATGTCGTAAAAGAATAAACCCACCAGCAAGATGCATCCAATCTGGATGGAACCCAAAGACAAGAACTCGATCCCTTGGATGGAGAACGCCAATCCCAAGACGTTGTTGGCGATCCAGTGCTTCTCCACGTAATACCACACGCAGAAACCCACGCTGCACAATCCCACCACCACGCCCGGCACGTCCACGGTGACGTCTTCGGGTTGGCTCATGAGCAGCGGGACCTTGAATTCCTTCCATTCGTATTTCCAGCTACGCAAGGCATTGGGCGTGAGCTTGCACAGGAAAGGATAGAAGGTCGCGGTCAAGGCAGCTGCACCCAGCACCACGAAGTAGATGGCCAGCACGGCGTTGACGAGGTCCTTGGGCAAGAACTTGAAGCACAGGAAGAGTCCGAAGAGCATGACGCTTCCCACCAATGGAAATCGCATGGCATCCTGCACACATCCGTCCGTCGTCCTTCCTGCGGTCAGCCATCCACGCCTCCCTCGCAGGCGCGTCCACTTGGACGGTCGTCCGACACGTGATCGATCCACGCACCTGTTTGGACATGGATTCCTCCGGCGGATCCGGCTTGACGGATCGCTTCGCACCGACGTACACGGCCAGTGCGGCGGTGATCACGACGTTGGGCGAAGTCGGCACCGGCAGGAGCAGCGGCGCTGTGCCCATCGCCGCCAAGGCCGCGTGGGCCCACGGTGCAGGCGTCGCTTCCTCCATCCCACGCGGATCCCAGCAGCACCGCCTTGGCGATGGCGACGCGACGTGTCGCGATGGATCGCGTCGATGGAAATGGACACGCGTGCGCCATGGCGAGAGACCAATCCGAAGAAGGTGGACCACGTACCGACGAGGAATCGTGGGAGGTGGCACGGGAGGCCTCCGCGGGTTACGGACGGACGTCCTTTCGGTCGGAGGCACCGAGGAGGCCATCCGACATCGAAACGATATCGATCGCATGGGCAAAGATATCGATGGGGAAGGAAAAGGACGCGATGGGAGAGCGGAGAAAAGGTATCGATGGAAGGGACCGACATCTCGATGGAGAAGGATAAAAAAGGCGATGGCAGAGAGGAAGCGTGCAGGCTTGGACGACGCGCACGAAGGAGGTTCACGGAGGCAAGAACGCACGCGAAGCTTCGTCCAGGATTCGAATGAAAACGCGTGCGCCTTCGAGGATGGTGGCGATCGAACCGGTCTCGTCTCCCCTGGGACTGCACCTCTCTCTCTCTCTTCGTCGATGGTCGTCGCTTGTCATCCTACGCCATCCCCGCACCGCGGCGTCCGCGACATCCATGGATTCCATGCGTCGCATCTCGCTCTCTGCCGATGGACGGAGCGTCGCAGGTGGCGCCTTCGCACGCCTGGTTCGTGCAGAGACGCGCTCCGCCACACGAAGACGACGGTTCGCACCGACCGTTTCGTTCGCACGGATACCGCGTCGATATCCAGGTCAACACCCACTACACGGTTACCGTTATCGTCCACATCCGCGTGGGAAGGCCCATCGATGTCTTTTTCGAAGATATCGACGACATATCGATATCTTTCGGATGGGAGGGATGGCCTGGCGCCATGGCGTCGAGACGTCGGCGGTGATGGAGGCGGATGCGCGCACTTCCGACCGCGAAGAAGGAGAATTGGAGTCGGATGTGGACGAGAAGGAACCTGTCAAAGGTGTGGAAGAAGTCGAGGATGGATCGGACGTGGACGAAGCGGCGTGGATCGAAGCCAGGAGGAAGAAGAGGCGGATGATCGCGGAGAAGCACCGCCACGATACTCGTGCAAACGCACGTGAAGCGACGGTCGAAAGGACGGAAGAAATCCACGTCGAAGAAGAGAAAAGCAAGGAAAAACCGAAGCCACGCGAAACCAAAGTCCAAGACGAACTGGACATGTTCTCCGACAGCCCAGCCGATAAGGACGTGGACGGCGTCGGCGTGGCGCACGCCACGACGGGATTGCGCGACAGCTGGGACGACGTGGAAGGATACTACATCTTTCAAGTCGGAGAAGTGCTGGATCAAAGGTACAAAGTGACCTCCGCACACGGAAAAGGCGTGTTCAGCACCGTGCTTCGTGCCATCGACCTCGAAGCGGAACCACGGGGGATCCAGACGTCGGAAGTGGCCATCAAAGTCATACGTGCGAACGAAGTGATGCTAAAAGCGGGAAGGCAGGAACAAGAAATCTTGCAAACGCTGGCCAAGTACGATCCCAACAACCAAAAGTTCTGCATCCGCATGACCGACAGCTTCGAGTACCGAAACCACCTGTGCCTGGTGTTCGAACCCATGGCGCTCAATCTCAGAGAAGTGCTGAAAAAGTACGGACGCGGCATCGGGATCAGCATACGAGCCGTACAAGTCTATGCCACGCAGTTCTTCGTGGCGTTGCAGCACCTCAAGTTCTGCAACGTCATCCACGCGGACATCAAACCAGACAACATCCTGGCCAATGATGAGAAGAATCCCACCGTGGTCAAGATATGCGATCTAGGAAGCGCCATGACCCGAGGAGAGAACGAGCTGACCCCGTACTTGGCATCCAGATTCTACCGAGCTCCAGAAGTCATCCTTGGGATGCGGTACGACGTGCCCATGGATATGTGGAGCGTGGGATGCTGCCTCTTCGAACTCTACACCGGAAGGATCCTGTTCCCCGGCAGAACAAACAACGAGATGCTCAAATACATGATGGACTACAAAGGTCCTTTTTCCAAAAAAATGCTCAGAAGAGGCATCTTCAGCTCCAGGCACTTTGACGACAGCGGAGCGTTTGGACTCCTCGAAGAAGACAAGGTGAGCGGACAGCAGGTGAGGAAAATCCTGCACGTGATGAAAGCATCCAAGAATCTGACGAGAGAGCTCCAGAGCTCCACCCTGCGTCCTGACCCTGCAACCAAACGCAAGGTGAACCAGCTCGGAGACCTGCTCGAAAAAATATTCGTCCTGGACCCAGAGAAAAGGATCACGGTCGATGAAGCTCTGGCTCACCCTTTCATTCGGGAGCCGCTCCAAAGCTGAAGGCCTTTGGAGCAGAACCATTCGCACTCCAATTTGTTGACCATTACACGCACAGAATAAACGCCTGTAACCACAAGGGCCGTGATTTGGCCCCGAAATCAATGTACAAACATTCACGTACCCATCTCCATCAGTCCGTGTGTTGACTGTGTCCTTCCCCTGCACATATCCACATAAGTGGGAAACGAGTGGCCATCTCCCATGGTAGACCCGCTTTTCGGGATGAACCACCACAGCGGTCGTGTTCCCAGCACCTGCTGAACATTCTTGAGCAATCCTAGATCGTACAAGTGTCTCTTCAACTGGGACGCGCCCACCTTTTGGTTCTCCAGCGTCCTTACCCCTTCGTAGAACTCGATCGTGGTCAAATTTTGGGACACAAGGTACACGTGCCAGCCAAATAGTATGGCAAGTGCGACGCACAGAGGCATCAAGATGGATATGCAAAGCAATTGGAGGATGGAACTGACCACCGCGTAGTACCCTGACGTAAGCACGGCCGCCCGGGTATTCTCGGTGAACCTGACTGCAGCTCTCAGTGCCGTTTTCTCCCTGTGCCTATTGTGCATGCTGTAGATTGTGTAGGACATCAACAAGACCAAAGAGTGCACGCAGGCCGCGAGGACGTACAGGAGGAACAGGATGAAGGATTTATAGTTGGCATGTCCCAGGCAATTGTTCACCCATATGCAGTGATGATCCATCCTGAGCACGCATTTTTTGCACTCCTTGCAGTGGTGGGTGCGAGGTGGTTTGTGCCTGGGTGGGTCGCATTTCCTGCACTGTCGAATTTCTCCACCTTTCTTGACGGGTATCCCTACGGTTCCCTCTTCGGTTTCGGGCGACCATTCCGAGCTGCTGTATCCAGGGTTTCCGAACACGCACTGGAGGTAGCACACGAGGGCCATGATCGTCGTGAAGGAAAGGAGGCTGGCGTGCACCACACCTGGCACGCTGAAATTGAGCCACGGCACCACGACCAGTACCATGGTGGTTCCGTAGATGTACGCGAAGAGCAGCAGCACGACGACCACGACGAGGTTCAATCCAGCCATGTCCTTCTCCTTCTTCCTACACCTTGTTTCGGAACGTGTGTTGTTTCACGTGTCGCTTGTCGTGCGACGTCGGATGCGTCGTCCACCATGCCCGTCGACCGTTCCGCGTCTTCGTCGATCGTTCGGGTTGCAAACCGAATCGACCCCGGTTCCCACTCCCTTTCGAAAGGAAACGAAAGGAACCTTTCGAAAGGGAAGGGATCGACCGAACCGTGGCCTCCTCCAAACCCTAAACCTCGACCGAGCGATCGGGAAGGGAGGCCGGCATCGCTGGGCATTTCTGTGTGAACGGTCGGGAACCAAGGATGATGCGGTTGTCGACGGTATCGGTGTCGATTCAACCGGAGACGGCCCACAACGACCCATCCCCCTTTCGAGACGGGACCCTCCACCGAAACCGTTGTGTCTTGTCGTGGGTCCCCCATCCTCGTCCGCACACGTCCATATTCCCCCCTTTCCCAACAGTCTTGCTCCGTGCTTTTCTCCTTCTTTGGACCCGTCCCCGCAGAGGCCTGGGGGTCCCGTCACGCCCTGCGCATCTCGGGTTTTTCGGGTTCAAGCGTTTCGGTCTGTTCCAATCAAGCCTTCGGGTTCGATTGGAACCCTGCGACGGTTAGGGTTTCGATGGACCACGACGATGGCGGCGGATTCGCACGTGACACAACGACGAAACAACGTGCACGTGCTGCGCACACGAACGGTGCGTGCTGCGATCCGACGAACACGTGGAGATGCGGAGGAGAAGGAGGGGACGAAGAGCTCTCGGAAGGTGTGCGAAGCACGCGGGAAAAGAAGCGGTGGCTGACGGAAAAGGAGGACGAAACAGAGACGAGGCGTGGACTCGACAGGTCCAGGAACAACCGTTGCAGCGTCGTCTGAAACGCCAAGGTCGACATGAGCGTGCAGGAATACATCGACAAGCACGGCTTGTCCAAGAAGGTGGAAGACGTGGTCAATGCGTGCGTCAAAGCCAGGCCCGAAGAACCGTCGGCGTTCATGGCGGACTTCCTGTCCAAGACCACGCCACCGGTGATCACCAAGGTGGTCGCTCGCCAGATCTTCGATTCGCGCGGGAATCCCACCGTGGAATGCGAAGTGACCACCTATAAAGGTACCTTCCGTGCGGCCGTGCCCAGTGGGGCCTCCACCGGTGTCTACGAAGCGGTGGAACTGCGCGACAACGACAAGAAGAGCTACATGGGCAAGTCCGTGTTCAAGGCCGTGGACAACGTCAACACGATGATCGCACCTGCCCTCATTGGCAAGGATCCCACCCAACAGAAGGAACTGGACGATCTCATGATCAAGCTCGACGGCACCGCCAACAAGGGGAAGCTTGGGGCCAACGCCATCTTGGCCGTGTCCATGGCCGTGGCCAAGGCTGGAGCCGCAGAGAAAGGAGTGCCTCTGTACCAGCATCTGGCAGATCTTGCGGGAAACACCAAGCTGGTCCTTCCCGTGCCCTCTTTCAACATCATCAATGGTGGGTCGCACGCCGGAAACAACCTGGCCATGCAGGAATTCATGATCCTGCCCACGGGGGCTTCCTCCTTTGCGGAAGCCATGAAGATGGGAAGCGAGGTGTATCACAACCTCAAATCCGTGATCAAGGCCAAATATGGCCAGGATGCGTGCAATGTCGGCGACGAGGGTGGATTCGCACCGAACATCTCGTCCAACAAGGAGGGTTTGGATCTGGTGGTGGAAGCCATCGAAAAGGCAGGATATACTGGCAAGGTCAAGCTAGGCATGGACGTTGCGGCCTCGGAGTTCCTCACGGACGACAAGATGTACGATTTGGATTTCAAAACCGAAAACAACGATGGGTCTCAGAAGAAGACGGGCGACGAAATGATCGAGATGTACAAAGCTTTCTGTGAGGAGTACCCCATGCTGTCGATCGAGGATCCCTTCGATCAGGATGACTTCGAGAACACGAAGAAACTCACAGATATGGGCATCTGCCAGGTTGTCGGCGATGATCTGCTGGTCACCAACCCCACTCGCGTGAAGACCGCAATCGACAGCAAATCTTGCAATGCCTTGTTGCTGAAGGTTAACCAGATTGGATCCATCACCGAGTCAATTGATGCAGTTCGCATGTCCAAGGAGGCTGGTTGGGGTGTGATGGCTTCTCACCGTTCAGGTGAAACGGAAGACTCGTTCCTTGCTGACCTGTCCGTGGGTCTGGCCACGGGACAAATCAAGACCGGTGCGCCTTGCAGGTCCGAGAGGCTGGCAAAGTACAACCAGCTTTTGCGAATTGAGCAGGAGCTGGGAGATAAGGCTGTCTACGCTGGAGAAAACTTCCGTCACATCGGGTGGAACTGAGTGTCGCGGGCTTTTGCACCGCATGATTCTGTAGTAGAAATTCCATGACAGAATAATTTTGACCATTTTGTGTTCTCTTGCCCCTCTCCATCGGTCGCTGGGATGGGCTGATTGGTGTTCTTGCATGCGGGGTTCTTGCGTCTGACTGCTATAGCACAATTTCAAAATTTCGTTGCAGCATCCTTCGTAAGCATGGCATGCGACCATTCGCTGTAGATAGGAAGAAAATTGTGATAGGCATAAAACTTCAACCAGTTCATGCAGGATCTTTCTCTTTCGATGGTGTCAACCGACGTTTTTTCAGTGATTGCTCAAGATCTTCCTCTGTGGTTGGCTCACCCGCAGATGTCTTTCCTTCCATGGATCTGATGCTTGGTTCTTGGACAGTTCTTTCGGTTGGTGTGACCGGCACAGGGGTGACCCTCGACTTCCCACGACCCACTACGCCTAGGTTCTTTACTTGTGCAGGTGCGGTGTTGGCATTGAGCTTGGGTGCATCGAATCCCATACTCTCCACGGGCGCCGATTCCTTGGTGGCGGGTTCCTTGGTCTCCGTTGGCAAACCGAAGGCTTGTTTCAACGCCACTTTGGCCTTCTCTTCCATCTTCAGAGCCTCTCTCAATTCGTTTGCCTTTTCTTTCAACTCCTGAATGATGTCTGACATCTCTTCCAACTCTTGCTCTTTCTGACAAACGACTGCACTGTCGGTTGAAGGGGTTTCGTGCACTTGCCCCAGGGCACTGCACCTGTTTTCAAAGATGCGTATCGCAGTAAGGCAATTTTCCAGGGCATCTGGAAGCTCTCCTTGCAGTTGCAGTGCGGTTGCTTTTCGAAAGAAGACGGAGGCCAGCGTCCTTTCATCCTTGCTGTCATCTGCTTCCAGCAACTCGACGGCACGGTCAAGGTCCACCATGCAAGCGTCGTAGTCTTCTCTTTCGAGGCTCACTTCGGCCAATTTCAGATGCACGTCAACGAGTTCCGAGACGTCTTTCTTTCCTTCTTTTTCGTGGATGAGCTTTGCTACTTCCAGCATTTTCCAGGCAAGGTCCAAGTCGGTTTCTTCTTCCTCCTCTTCCTGTTCTCCTTGGTCGTTCCCTCCTTCCTCTCCTTCTTCCTCCTCTTCTTCTTCGTCGTCGTCGTTGGGTGCGTCCTCTTGACCTTCATCGTCTTCCTTCTCTTTCCCTTTGCTCGAACCTTGGAACACGTCTGCTTCTTGCTTGGCCAGTGCAAAGAGTGCATCGGCATACGCCACGTAGTAGGGTGCGGTCTGAGGATGCATCTCGCCGTGCTTCTGCACCGCTTCCGCCAACGCCTTTCCCAACGTGTCCGATGCTTCTTCCCACGCACCACGCACCAAGCACACGCGTCCGCGTTCCAACAGACGATCCTCGCATCCGCTCGACGCGCCTGCAGATTCCATCGCGGCCAACAGCGTTCCCGCCAAAATCCGTCGTGGGTGACGGAGGTCGAGGGGAACCAAGGGGAAATGTACCCCCCTTTTCGGGTTGACGTCCTGGTGCACGTGTGGGACATGGCCTGGACGGTGGAGGTGGGGTCCAAGTCTCGTGATTGGGGCAAGAAGCAACCAGGATGGATTCAAACATCCATCGTTTGCAATCATGGATCGAAGAGGAAAGGACGGAGGCAAGATCAGGAAGGGTATGGAAGAAAGGATGGAAGGATCGCCGGCATCCAAAGAATGAATCCAACAGGTCATGTGTACAACAATTGTGAAGAAATAAGCACTGGAACAATAAACCATGGCAACGTGCCCATGCGAATGCCACCTTAGAATCAAGGGCGAAGGATTCAGAATGGGAGTAGAACCGAAGAAGAGACCGGACGCGAGTGATCATTGCCCGCCCCAAATACAATACCATGGTGCCACGCAACCACAGGTACTTTTCAAACGCTCGAATCGCCGATCGCTGCGTGCTTGCTTCAATGTGCACAAAGCTAGTCCCGTTGCTTCCAAAAGAGGAAGACCGCACGGCTCGCTCAAACACTATGTGACATTCAAACCTGCGTCCTTGGCCAAGACTGCTTGACTGAATGGACACATGTGTTGTGAATCTGGGATAGTCAGTGCGAAGGAGCAATCCCGCAAGTCACAAAGTCCCATCCTCAAGTTCTACGCGTAGCACTCCGACAGTGCATGACTCCTTTGCGCACGGCCAATCAATATTTCTGCCAATGAGTGGGAATGTGCTTGCTCTCCAGCAGTCAGATTGAGTGCCCTCGTATTATTGAGATATACGGAGTGCAACCAAAACCCATCTGCATGTCTATTGTAGTCAGTTGCCGACCAATTTTACCAAAGGATATGGCGTAAGAAGAGTAGCACTACACTGGCTTGTTCTGGTTGAAAGCTATGCATGCAGGATGGGCTCACCTGTTTTTTAGTCTGCATACGCTATCTACAACAACCATGTCCCCATCGAAAGCTAGGTTTTCCTTGTTTGAAAAACCCAACGATCGATCGGGGCATGATTTAACATCAAACGTATCTGGCATGCAACGTCTGAAACAATCAAGCAAAAGGCACACTGGAACCCTCAACAAGCCTGCATAGATTTATTCCTTGAGTGGCTCACCGCTAAGAACCTTGCCAGCATGGTAATAGCTCGGATACGGACAAGCTTTCTTGCCTTCGCAAAGTGGCTGCTCGTACTCCTTTGAGAACTTACACGTGCTAGGATAAACCACTTGGTCCTCGTACACAACCAAAGAGAATATTTTCCCACGCCACTTGGTGTATTTAATAGCTGAAAACCCACAAGCAGCAAACTCGTAAAACGACCCAACCTCTGAATACTGATCCAACGCAGAACCACAATTCTCAAAAAAGGCAGTGTTTTGTTTGAGTGCAGGGTTCGGAATGCCAAAGAGCCAGCTCCACTGACTGGACAGCCCAGAGTCTCTCAGGAGCTCATCTGCCGTGATCGGACCCCTGCCATCAAAGATGGAAAAATCACGTAAATTTTCAGGTTGCTGCTTGAATCGCCATGGGGGTGCAGTGGAAAACAATTCTGCTGCCACACTCCCTAGTTCTTCGGACAAGCTCTCCCGTAGAGACTCCAACCTCTCCAAAAACGGCCAGTCCGCCGTTTCCTCCAGTACCTGCTCAAAAGAACCTTGGAATGATCCTGACAAATCAGCAACAGATTTATGCAAATCACCCACGAAAGCAGCCAGGTTGGAGCCCCTCACATCAGTTCTTTTTGAGCGCTGCACCAGACCACGCCGTTGAGCTCTTGCTGCGTAAGCTTTGTCCTTTTTGGCAAATCCATGGTGTTGCAAAGTTGCATTCAAGGTCTCCTTTCTGACACCAACCTTTTGGTTGATTTCTGATAGGACTGCCAGGAACCAGTCCGGAACAGATCCCTCCATGCAAAGCTTGAGATCGCCCGGTGCAAGGCCAGCTTCAGAGACGTAAAGGAGATTCAAGCATTTGCTTACCTTGTTCCAGAAACCAGCACTAAGATCAACAAGATCAGCAAATGGAGACAGACATTTCTCAAGTTGCTGTCGAGAAATACTGTGGGTTCCCGAAAACTGCATGGCTACGCATTCTTCAGCCATCAGATAGGCTGTGTGCCATGAGTTCAGCGCATGCTTTGTTGCACCCTGCTGATCTGAACGAACATCTTCTGCTATGCCATCTGGCATGAGTGGCGCAAAGCACTCTGCAACATCTCCCAAGTACACTGTGCTTCTATCCGCATTGTTTTTGAGATCCCGTACACAGTCCAATACCTGCGCATTCAGAGAATGATCATTCCATATCCACTTCCCGAGCCGGCCCTCTGCGACTACGTCAGAACTCGCTTCGAAGACTACTTGGCCGTCCAGCCGAAAGAGACACTTTGCCAACTGAAGAAAGTCTGCACCTGAAGGTAGAGCAGTCACACAACCCACCATCTCTTTTCTGCTTTTCACATAACCTTCGACTGCATCTTTGTAGATGTCTGCCACGTCCTCAATCATTTTCGGAAGAGAGACTAAATCATGAAGGAGAAGATCTACCAATGCTGCGCCTCGCAAGACTCCATTGATGTACAGCTTTGCAATGCCACAGAAGGAGTCGATGGTAGCAAGGACAGTAAAGCGCTCTCCAGGGTAGGCGATGAAGTTACTTGCAACAATTGATGGACCAATCAGTTCTAGACCAATAGGACGGATATTGAAACCACCCGCACCCCAGTCCAACTGACTGAAGCCAGGCACAATGCCAAACCGTACCTCACCAATATTGTTTACGTAAAGAACCGCAACTAGCCCCTCCAACTCGCTGATCACCTGGCTGTAAATAATTTGAGCCCCAAAAGGACCACACAAGCTGCATGTGGTGGGATCAAATTCTTCAGAGTTTACATCATGCATGAAAAAACTGTGATTGCGATCCAGAAAGCCCTCCCAGTAGCCGTTGGCCTCATCTTTTCCATCAACGAAATTTTCAAGGTCATGGTAACCAGGGAAGCATAAGAAACTGCAATTCGGCCCGGCGTACTTCACATCAGCAAAGATAGAGAACTCAAATAGCAAAAACGGAAGTAAAACTTCTTCGCCAAACTGTTCCGTGCCCGCTGGCTCCAGACACTCTGGATCTTTCGGCCACAGTAGCACCCGATCGATGACTTGCAAAACCCCATTCGTGGCAAAATTGTCGCTGCTGATGATCTTGGCAGGGCACGTGGATCCATCGCCAGAGAATAAGGGAGCACAGCTTTGACCAAACAACGTCACATTCGTGCTGACTATCCCTTTCACAGAATCCACCGAATCTGTCCTTGTCGATGTGATAAAGGCAGGCGTGTCCCAGTAACCATTGACCAGACCAAAATACTGTTGGTTTTCGGGATTCTTCGGGAATCGCACAATACCTGGGGGAATGACAGGGTCTACATCAAACTCCTTATTGTACACATACTGCAATGCCTCAATCTTCGGCGTTGTGAAGACCAAGACATCCAAAATAGTGTGATAGCCAACAACATCATAGAGGAATGGGGTGTAGTACTGAAAGACTTCCTCTATGTCCTCTGTTCCGAAATAGAGCCTGAAGAGTTCGAGGAATGCTATATCACTTGGTGCAAAGGAAGTGAACTCATCGAAGCAGATCACGGAAGAAGCACAGAATTCGAACTCGAAGCCAAGCGCATAGATAAGAATGGCGTATATGTTAGTCACAGGATTCAGCTCTAGCAGCTCGCAAAGTGTCTTGCAGAGGACAGAAGGGGTTAACATTGTATCCAGCACATGTACGACCCCATTCACCCCTTTCTTGTTGCTGAAAGGGCGGAGTACATGAGCCCGGTTACACGGGCCTGTCAAAAAATACTGCTCCAGCCATTTTGGCCCCACAACTTCTACGATCAAGATGTCTGAGCTGCTGCCCCCTCTCGACAAGAAACCGTCCTTGAGCTCGAAGAGAAAAACACCTTCGCCCACAAGAGTGGTAGCGCTCACGATCCTTTGCATCAGAGACTCAGATGCTTTTTCAGGGTCTCCCAGGTTCAGAGCATAAAAAGCATAGCGAACGGCTGCGTCTATCGGGGCGAAGACTGTCGACTGAGCTGCTGGATTCAGGAAAAGATTCCTTGTCGATTCTCCAGCCTCGTTTATAAACAAGCAAAAGAGCTGAAGGCTGGGATTCGCGCAGACGATGTCCAAGACGGTAACCTGGTAAAAAAGTGTGGGAGGAAGAAGAACCTCATCTGTAAGGTAGACGGACGATCCCGTGTCTCCGCAGGCCACGGCCTCTGGGGTAACAATCCTGGCAGAACCCCACTTGCTTGATACCACCACCCGTTTTCCCGGATACAGTCCTTTCACTGCTTCTCCACACAGCCTTTCCAGCACGCTGTAGGCTTTGATCTTCAATATGTATGAAACACTGCGACCACGGAAACTCACTTCGTCGGTCGGTATGAATGCCTCCCCGTCTCGAAACTGGACAGAACAGCGCAAGCTATGACCTTCGGTCGGGGATCGGTTGAAGTTCACTATGTTGCGAAGCAGCTCATAATCACCGAATACCTGCCGCTTGGTAAGGTGCATGACTTCAAACGCACGCCGCCAGGCTGCATCAACCGGGGCCAGGTTCAAAGAAGCCCCAAAACTGTCTCCTAGTAGCTGCAGTGCTTCGCAGTACAGAGAAAGCTCCGGCGTGGTGCAGGCGATGTCAATGACCCTCGGAAACACATCGCACGTTCCAGGCAAGGGTATTTGGTTGATGACTTGTATCGTAAGGCCACCTCTACACAGTTCAAGATTGGGAACCACCACCTTTGCCGGATCCAGGCATTTCTGAGCCTCCAACTCGCCACGAAAGTTGATGTTCCTGACATTGCCACGGGCATAGCTGTCCACGAAGACTTGCAGGTCAGTCTGGAGTAGCGTTGGACCAAGAAGATTCCCATCCACTAGATTTTTTGTCAGCACCTTGCCTTGAAACATAAGGTTGAGCAGGATGTCACGCACGGCAAGTGGGTCCGCAAACAAGCCTTCCACAGTGGTACCAAGAAAAGCTGCTGCATTGACCCATGCAATATCAGTGGGCGCCAGGATTGTATCACCATACCCAATTGTCCAGGTATTGTAACCAGGGCGTCCCAAACCTCCCAAAGCATCCAGCACATTGATGGCATTGGCGGTCTTCGATAGAGAGGGAGGAGGCAAGGACTGCCCTTCCTGCTCCACCCAAGGTTGCCTCTTTGGTTCCCATCCCCCTACCTTCTGTCCTCCAAGGATGTAGACCTCATTTGCACTGTATATTGCCTGAATGAGATCGAACCCATCGGTGAACACACAATCTTCCGGACTTCGCTCCGACAGTGTGTTCAAATTCACACTTGTCTCGGTCCCGTTCCAGGTCCCAGATACCAGAGCAGACATGGCAAACATCTCCAAGATCAGAATGGAGATCTTGGACGCTTGCCACTTTCGAAAGGGTCGTGCAGCTGCCATCTTCATCTCACGCATGGCAGTACCTGTTGGTATGCAGGTCCAACCGGATCCACTCGTTCGTCCTTCGGTGTCGATTCGGCACGACCGATATCTGGGTTGTGCGCTTGCACGTCTCTTTCCCCTTCATTGGCGCTCACGGATCAGAACGCGGCCATTTGCCAAGGTTCGTCGGATCTACGCACCATCGGACGTCGAGGCGTCTGTGTTGGAAACGAAACGCTTCTCCTTCGGATCGCGGACGTAGCACCTTCGACGCGTCGCTTCGTCCTTTCGGACGGATCTACCACGCGCCTTTTCGATGCTTTCTTGCTCCACTTCGCGTGCGTTTGACGTCGCAACCTGCCGCGCTTTCGTCCACGTCGACGACGTCGTGGCGCACTTCGTCGCCTCTGGTCGCCGAAACAGACCCGAAGGGCATCCGGGTCGAAACCCGATTTCTTGATTGGACGATTGGAGGCACCTTCGGGTTCGCAAAGGAAGGTTGTTGGGGAACGTGGTGGTCTCGATACGTCAGCAAACGAAACGCGCCAAAACGACGACGGCGGATGGACGCATGGCAGCACGTGCGTGCTCGTGCGCACGTCTTCGTCTGCGACGTCGATGGCGGAGAAGAAGCGAGACGCGAAGGTGCGGTTTCGCATGCGTCGTCACTCGAATGACGTCGGTGCGGATGGAACACCCATTGTCGCGCGTTCCTGCGGTGGAGCGCAGAAGCGCTGGTTCCACGAGCCACGTCGGTAGACGTACGAAGCGAATTTGTCTGCTGGAACAGCTGCTGTGGAGCACGCGACGCACACGTGCATCCATGGCCTGGCGGCTGCGACGGTTCCACGCACGTGCGTCGTCGTCCCATCGTTCACGGATGCGCAAGCGGTCTTGCCCACGCCCATGTGGGTGCGACGGGTGTCCATCGCCTCCGCCGTCCACTCCCATACCGCGAATACCGCCCCGCCCCGAGTCGTCCCGGCCTCCCCGCCGCACGATCTCCTCGGGCGTCGAGAGGGTCGATTTCGGACCAATGGGCGTCTGCCAGCTGTCCTTTCCTCGTCTTCGGGACGTGGGGGACACGTGGGAGGCACGAGCTTGCTTGGCCGACCCCAACCTTTCCTCGTGAAGATCCCAAAGGTCCGTGTGTCGACATGGACGAGATCCATTGTCGTCGCATCGCACAACCTGCGTGCGAGACGTGATTCGCAAGCAAACGCGAAGAAGAGGAAGGAAGACGAAACTGGTGGCGCATCGACACTGCACTGGACGGAAAAGGAAGGAGACGAGCAAGCGGTAGGCTGCTGCAAACCAAGAGGGACGTCAACCACACGAACGTCAACCGAATCCTTCTCGATCAAGGGCATTTGCAGCCGCCTCCAATGGCTGAAAGCTGCGGACGAGAAGATGTGGAGTACAATCGAACCTTGTCCATCGTCAGCATCTTCGTGGTCTTGGTCGTCTCCTTTGTAGGCTTCATGACGCCAGCGATGCTGGTCATTCAAAAACATCCCTTCTTCAAAATGGCAGTGCTGGCCTGTACATTTGGATCGACTGCAGTGCTGTTCACGGTGGGGATCGTGCACATCCTCGGGGATGCGGATGACGATCTGAGCAACCCCTGCTTGCCGCAAGCATTCCTGGATGCATTTCCAAGTTGGTCGGATCTCTTTGCTTGCATAACAATCATGCTCTGCCTCATGCTGGACTTCCTCATGCACTCGGCAATCGCAAACAGGGTGGACAAAGCAGCAAAGGAAAAGGGCAATGATGCGGAGAAAGCTGTGCCAGACAGCCATCAAGGGGAGGAAGACGATGATGTGTGGGGTGCTGAACTGCCAAAGGGAGTGGATGCATCTGTTGTGCGCTATGCGGTCTTGTTTGTGGAAGTTAGCGTCTGCACACACTCCATACCTGTGGGACTGGACCTGGGTCTGCAAAGTTCTGACAACTTTGTGGCCTTGTTCATCGCGGTGATATTCCACCAGGTGAGTGCGGCAGGTGCGAACGGATGCGATCGACAACGGACCAGCACTGACTTTTTCGACATTGGCCGATCAGATATTGGAAGGATTTGGTGTGGGGGCTGCCGTCATGAATGCTGGGTATAATATGAAGATGCACCTGATATTTGCCGCTTTTTTTGCACTTACAGCACCACTAGGTATCGCGATAGGAGTAGGGCTTCAAGGTGTGCTAAACACCAACAGCCCAGAATATCTAATGACGCTTGGGATAGTGAATTCTATTGCTGCCGGTATGCTCATTTATGTTGCCTTTGAGCACATGAACGCCTTCCGTAACAAGGGGGAATGGCTGCGAAAGCAAGATCTTGCTACTCATCTTATTTGCTTTGGTGGATTCATTATTGCAGGTGCTGCCCTGCTGGTTGTGGCCAAGTGGGCATAGGCAATTCGGATGGAGATAAGAAAATGACAACTTTCACGGCGGATTGCTCACAGCCGTGCCCTGATTTCCGTAATGTATTTGCGTGTGACAAGCTGGCATGTAGTACCTGGACTATGTGTCTAACATGTCTTTCATGCAGCTTTATTAGGCCTATAGAACATGAGTCAAAAAGTTAAATTTTCCGCTTGGAGTCCTAACGCGCAAGGACCACACTTAGCATAGTAGAAAATGGGAAATTTCTCCAACAAAACTGATTGCAGGGTTTGGGGGAAAGGCAAAGTAGCAACAATCATATGCAGCATTCCTGCCATTTTGTGGCAAACAGAGCTAGAGTCCTGTCTGACGTGTCAGTAAGACTGATCTATTCCAACCGGGATCTTTGCAGGTTTGCTTAGGACCTTTGGAACCTGCTACCATCTGCAACCTTCGCATACTGTTTGTGCGTGGCTGAAATTACCCTTCCAATCCTTTGCTGCAGCATTTGTCTCGATCCTGTGAGTGACTCTTGTCATCCAAGATGTGCTCTGCAGATCTGTTTTGGGGGTTTGCTGTGCGGCAGGGCAAGTGAAGGGACAGCAGATCTCGCGGCCATTCAACGGACAAAGAACTACAGCTGCAATAGCAGTCTCGAGTTTCTTCTTCCTTTGGCAGAAGGAATTCCATCCTTGCATGTGAGTCTCAGTTGCCTATTCTCCTGAACACAGGACTGCAGTTGCAGTTCTTGCGAGGTGTCGTTGACTTTGGCTTTCCTCCGATGATTGCCCATTGCTTTTCCCTCGTACAAAAGGCAGGCCACGACCTTCTCGCTCCATGGAATTTTCAGGCACGTCTTTTCCCCACTTCCCCCATGTGATGCTTCCACAAACCCGTGCGATTCCCCACGTCTTCTCCTTCGATGCTTGGGAGTGTCGTCCAGGTTGCTGTCGGTGCCAGGATCTCTCCCCCACGTCAGAACCAGTGTCGACACTTCTTCAGCCAAGGGACACCCTCCGCCGAACCCGGACCAATCGGAATGCAGCATTTCTCGGGTCGACGAATCCGGGGCGAGGATCGTACCACCGGTTCGACTCTTCGGTCGACACGGTGGCGGGAAAGGACAGGTCTCATGGCGACATATCTGCCGAGTCTGCGACACGGTCGTGGCGAAGCATCGCTGCACCAGCGGAACAGCGTCGCATTGAAGACAACTAGGCTCGCCGAACGAACGACATGAAAGGGGAGAGGAAGGGGTTGACGGTGCTCGTCATGGCGTCCATGGTGTCCCCGCTCTTGGCCAAAGATTGTGGTCGAGAACACGTGGAGTACGACCAGACGATGTCGATCCTCAGCATCTTCGTCATCTTCGGGGTGTCCATCCTTGGCTTCATGACCCCTGCGTGGCTAGCCAGACGGAAAGACATGGACTTGAGATTGATTGTCGCAGCATGCACGTTTGGTTCCACTGCAGTCCTCTTCACGGTGGGAATCGTCCACATTCTAGGGGACGCAGATGCTGACTTGAGCAACACATGCTTGCCCGGGAGCTTCCTTGCAGCGTTTCCAGGATGGTCCGATCTGATCTGCTGCATAACCATCATGGTATGCGTCATGTTTGATTACTCCATGCACTCTTCATTGCAGAACAAAATCGACCGAGAGCATACCGCTGTGTGCTGTGAAAGCGGACTAAAGGAACCATTGCACCCTCACAACGAAGAGGAAGAGATTTGGGATGCAGAGTTTCCGTCTGGGCTGGGTGAATCCATTCAACGATATGCGGTCTTGCTGGTAGAAGTCAGTGTGTGCACGCATTCCATCCCGGTAGGGTTGGATTTAGGTCTTCAGAGCGCAGACAAGTTTGTGCCCCTCTTTATCGCGGTAATTTTTCATCAGGTGAGTGGGAAGGAGGAGACAGTGCTACGTTAGTTCGGTTTAGAGATTTTACTGACATGGCATAATGTGTCAACCCAGGTACTGGAAGGCTTTGGTGTTGGGGCTGCCGTACTAAATGCAGGCTACGGAATGCGCAACCAGATCATCTTTGGTCTGCTGTTTGCGCTCACTGCCCCAGTTGGCATAGCGATTGGGGTAAGTCTACAAGGCATATTGAACACCAACAGCCCTGCCTACCTGATGACTTTGGGCATTGTCAATTCCATCGCTGCTGGAATGCTCATATTCATTGCATTTGAGCACATGAACGCATTCAGAAATAAGGGCAATTGGCTGCGGAAGCAGGGAGCCTTTGCCCATATCCTTTGCTTTGGATCTTTTATAACGGCTGGAACTGCTCTGCTTGTGGTTGCAAAGTGGGCGTAGGAGGGCTACGTGTTTACTTGTTTGCCATCACGATTCTCCTGTCCAAAGGTTTTATTTTGGTTTTTTTCCTTGCATTGATGTACATCGCATAGGGGTCTCGCACCCACAGTAATGCAGCGAAGTAACACGCTGCAGGGGGTCCATGCTGACCTTTTTTTGTACAGTGCATGCACATGCCACTGGTCCTTCCATCGAAGCCACAAATTTGTTGTTCCCAGTGGTACACATTGGGATGGATTACACTGGTGCTGTAGCTCCCCTTGCTTCATTTTCATTTGTTTTCAAAGTTTGCTCATCAAGTCTATGTCTTGATTGTTCGTTCATCTCCCAAGTCTGCTCTTCCATCGGTCTGTTGGGCTTCAGCTGTATCCATCCGATCCAAATCTCATCCTCTC
The DNA here is from genome assembly GCA_038048775.1 of Picocystis salinarum. Taxonomy (NCBI): domain Eukaryota; kingdom Viridiplantae; phylum Chlorophyta; class Picocystophyceae; order Picocystales; family Picocystaceae; genus Picocystis; species Picocystis salinarum. The sequence continues at coordinate 11,363 of JBBULP010000295.1, read as the reverse complement.
TGTCCAACCGGATCGAGCGGACGTGTCGCAACAGGCTTGGCTCGAAGGCACGATGCACGCGACAAACGCACGTTGGACAAGCGCAAGCGCACCAAGCACGACGAGAAAGGTCGTTCAGTGCGTCCATCCTGCTGCAAATCCTCGCAGGAATGCTCGTTGGGGAACCGCGCGGCCGTCGTGGACGAACCAAACCAGACGAGTGCAAGTCCACGCGTTGGAGAACGTCGCCTTTGCCGACGGTCCAATGCTTGCAGCGGCCATCGCGGTTCCTGCGGCTGGATTGCTGGCCTTGCGAGTCTCCGTCTACTTTCGATTGCAGTACATCACGGCCGCGATGATCGGAAACAACGTGCCCAAAGGTGAAAGCAGAGTTGCAGAACTTGGGATTGGCTCAGGAAAAAACCTGTATTACTATCCAGAAGGAACCGTCCTGGTTTATGGTGTGGACGAGACGGCAAAGAAAGGATTGCTCGAGAAGACAGCGGTCGCCGCAGGCGTGCCGACGGAAGTCATCAACGCCAAACCAGCCAAAACCGGACTACCAGATGCATCGGTGGATGCAGTGGTGAGCACGGGAGCCTTGGGCATCGCTGAAGATATTCGAGGATGCGTGAAGGAATCTCTCCGGATATTAAAGCCTGGAAGACCACTCATATTTGTCGAAAGCATGACGGGAGCAGCATCGGAGGTACCGCAGGTGGTGCGGAATGAGGGCGGGTTCAAGGCAGTGCAGATCGACGAAGAATGGGAACGATCGCCTTGGGCACCGCATGCGATTGGCGTAGCTATTAAAGAAGAAATAGGTACAGAGAGTATTTCAGCAGAGAAAGAACGACTGGCAAGGTTGGAGAGGACTGTTGGCAAGGGTGGTAGGAAGAAGAGACGGTGATGATTTGTTCTTGCGTCGGCCCTGGCACGGCCCGCGAATGCCTCCTGTTCAGGGCTTCCAGTCACTTCGAGTGGTTGGGGATGGTGCTATGTCATTCTTCAGGAATGTTTTCCCTGCATGGAAATCCCTGGTCATTGCACGGGGGTCACACGGTGAAACGGGCTTGGTTGCTTCAGGAGCGCTGTTCAATCCTTGAAATTCACTGATGATTTGGTCCTCGGTTTCCCATGCAAGCTTTGCCCCATGTTGTGTTGCCCTGCAGCTTTACCTTTGCCAGTGTGTTTGGTTTGGTTCCTTGTGGCAATAGAGTTTTCTCCGTTTTTTCCAGCATTTCTCCGTTTTTTGGGCGATCCGTTGTCATGATTCTAGACGGTTTCAAAACTTGGTTTCTCTTCCCTGTACCTCTCAAAGGTATCCGGTTTCCCATCAATCTTCCACCTTGATCTGCATCCCCGTTTCTTCCTCTTCTCAGCTGCCCACCGTGTTACGTGAGTGCTGCTTCGTCCACTATTGGTTGGGATGTTCTCGATGCGTCCCATGGGTTTCTCCTCTGTTTCCTTTGGATGCACATGGGTTTGAAGGATCGGTCCAAAGAGGACGGTGCCGGCCCATGGATCCCACAAACGAGCAACTTGGCTGCGGATGGGAGTAATTGTCTATGTACATAAGTAATTGTGCACGAGAATTGTCGTGAATCGCATTCCTGCGACGGTTTTCCATGCATGGCACCTTCGGGTCGGTTTCGAACCGTCGTCCTTGCTGCCAGGAAAGAAGGTTTTTTCTCTCCGTCGAGAAGAAACTCCCATCGAAGCACCTTGGGGAGTGGCTCGAACCTTTCGAATGGTACGATCCATCTCTCCTTTCAAGATCCTTTTTCAATTGGAGATCGAACCGTCCATCCAAAGGGAGGCGTCGGATGATAGAGGGTAGTTCTCTGGATTTTCGACGGTGTGTTCTACCCATAGCTTGTGACGTATTTGTGGAAGTATGGGTAGCGCGTCTTTCGCTGCCATTGGTGGTCTTGGATTGCCGTTTCTTGTCTCTTGGGGAGTCGATCGATTCTTCGAGTGCGAGGGCGGATGTGCATGTCTTGGGACCGGAGAATTGTGCGGAGAAGGCGGTGCATGCACCTCCCTTCCAAACGACAAACCATGCATTGCGATGTTCATAAGTCGCCGCGATTCGATGCTGTCCCATGCCATTGCCTTCTTGGACACGGCAGGAACGTAGATTCCTACGTCCAATCCGACCGTTCGTTCCTCGTCGACATGTTTCGTCGCATCCACTTGTTCTCGTGGACGTTCCACACCCGACGGTGCCGTTGGTCGCCTCCATGTCGCCTGTCGAGACGGTCCTGATCGGACTTCGGATAAACCCTGCACGAATTCACGATCGGATCCACGTCTCGTGTACGTCGGATTTGGATCGGACGACGACGCACAGGCGTCGCACGCACGTGGCCTGCAAACGTCGAGGTTTGGACGACGTGGACGTAACATGGCGATGGCGATGCACGTGTCGACGATGGCGAGGGCGATGGCGATGAAAGGAAACACGCGTCGTGGGATGGAGAAGCGGAACGGACGGATGCGAAGGGGAAAGGTGCGTGCCACCCAAGAGGAGAGGGAAGAGGAGACGTCGAACGTGCGTCGCGAGACGGACAAGGAAACGACGCGCATCGCCTTCGAACCCAAAGCCAAGAAGCGTGCCTCCAGGACGCGTTCCACGGCAGAGATTCGAACGCCCACCAAAGACGCCGCCAGTGGCAAAGACGGCGCCATGCCCGTCGAATACCAGCTCGAAGCCGCAGGTGTGGCGGTGCTGGTGCTGCTGTTCGCGACCATCCTCCTCGGCGGGATCTTCTTGGGTGCGTCGGCGTTCTTGTCCGAAGACTTGGATCGATTCGCACAAGACGTGGTCTATCCCAATTACTCCAAAGTGGTCGTCGCGTTCCTGCTGGGATCCACCGCCTACGGATTCTACAAAAGCCGATGAAACGTGCAAGCGAACGAAATGGAAATGTAGCAAGTCGCTCACGACACCGGAAACCTGCATGGTCGAACCTCGCACGGACGATGCGCTCCGAGGTGGAAGGACAGCAAGGTGCTGGAACGCGGCACGGACGGTTGGTGTAGGACGGATCCAATTTCAACGAAGAGGGCGCGTGTCGCGCACCATAGACAAAAGCCTCTCCAAGATGCGCGGACCGTCCTCGCGGACGCCTGAATGCATGTACTCGTTGGTCACCCAGGGACGAATCCCACGAATGCTGCCGACGGATTCCATGGACAAGTCGAAATCTACGTACACGTCCTCGTAGTACGTGGCCGACGCAACAGGAACTTGGTTCTGCTTCAATTCTTCGACATCGTACAGCTTTGACCAGGAGGTCTCCTCGGCCAACAACTGTGCCGTCTCCTTCAATGCTCTGAAATACACCATCTCGTCGAACATCCAGGGAAACACCATCTCGCCCGTGAAGTACACTGGACGATCGCTGGGGACGCCGTCCATCATTTCTGGAAAGTCGTCCGCGAATTCCTGCTCACGAACACGTTGGGCGGCCCACAGGGTCGCTCGACCTGGACCGTTGCAATAGGCAGCTTCGTGCAGGAGGGCATACAGTGGATTGGTGTCAAAGTGAAGGCTGTTCTCCACCTCCCTCAGAAAGCTCGGGCTCAAATGTTCGCCTTCTTGGGAGGGAGGTCCATCCCACGCGCCTTCCATCAGGTAATGAAGCCGCTCGAAACCGCAGTGGTTGCCCATCGCACTGAGACCCAAGAGCTGAAACATGCGAGGGGAGAGGAGAGATCCAGAAGGGAGCGAAGGCCAATCGCCGGTGGACGCCTTGTGGTCGTGGAGGTGTTGCACGATCTTTCTCGCCCTGCCCACGTCCTCTGGATACCGTTGGTAGAATTTCTCGTTCTGCAATTTGACCCTTGGAAAAAGCTTCCGATACACTTGCTCTGCACTACAACCGTCCCACATGGGAGGTATGCCGCCGGTGATGAGTGCCTCTCGCACCCCGTGTGGATGGTACGAGAGGTAACTCAGCACGCAGAAACCTCCGAAGCTTTGTCCCATGATCGTCCATTGGGCGTCCCGTCCCGCAATCTCTCTCCGGACTGTTTCTGCATCTCGGACGATGGAATCGGCGCGAAAGTGTTTCAAATACTCGGCCTGTTGTTTGGGGCTTCCCAACCTCTGCAAGGACGTGGTGGAGATGGGGGATGACCTTCCGGTTCCTCTTTGATCCATCAGCATCACTCGGAACTCTTTGACTGCTTCTCCAATCCATCCTCCGCTTTCCAACGGCCTTGCGCATTCGAATCCCGGTCCACCTTGCAGGAAAAGCAGGCACGGTTTGTCGCTGCACGAGCTCCCTCCCTTCCTGCTCTGAGCATCCTCCACTTCACGCACGAACACCTCGATGTGTTGGTCGTTCGTTTTTCCCAGGTGGTCCAGGGGGACCTTCACGACGTGATCTCGCAACACCAATCCTGCCACGCGCCTCTCTCTCCCACTCGCCATCGCTTTAGGCACGTGCATCCGCAGCATCTCCGTCGACTGTGTGGCTTGGTGTCGTCGACTCGCCGAACCCAACTCGAACGTCCAATCGAATGGAAGATCCCCTTTCAACGATCCGGTTTCGTTCGTTTCGAACCCCCGTTTCGGACGGATGGAAACCTCGATCGGAGTCGATGGGAGGGGTAGATCGACCAAAAGGTGGAGAAATTTCTGTTTCGAACGAAAGCCAATCACGGAGACACGAGAGGTCGAGGACGTGTTCGCTGCGACGTGTGGTTCATGCGAGAACAAAAGGGAAGCGTACGCGTGCTTCGAGAACGGGATGTTCACGATCAACTCAGGCTTGGTTCGAGTGCAAGCAAGCTCGTAGACATCCTAGGTGCATAGGTGAAACAATCCGTGTGTTGAAAATTGGAATTGCCACGAGCGTCTCCACTCTATGACCTCGCTCATTTTCGAAATCGGGCAATCGAAACGATAGGATGCAAGTTGCATAAGAAAAACATGCGACATCAAATCTGCAATGCTTCATGGAAACGCCAAGCCAACTACCACTCAATCTTTTGCTTTCGACATGGACATGAGACCTTCCCCAAAATACAATGGCCAATCGTGCAATATGGATGACCAATCAAGGTACCATCTAAGCATCACATTTGAAGTCGCATGCATCTCTGCGCCAACTCGACTCGAATGTGTGAATTTCACTCGATGTTTGAGGACTATGGCCCAAGCTTGCTTGCTCCCCTCGTGGACTCCTCGCCTACGATGGTAGACCAAGTATCCGTGTGCCTTGCAAAAGGACATGTCTATGTTGGAAAGAGTGCGTTGTCATCCTTGATTCGAAGAGGCACATGAGCTCACCCACACTCGCACAATGTTTGCATGCGAAAGGCAAAGTAGATTTAGGGAGGCATTGCTCCGAAGGCAAGTCGGAGTCTGGGCATACAATGCAGAGAATCGAGGCCACGCACTTACCATGCCGTCTCCAAACGTGCATATCGGCATGTACATACTTTCCGCAACTTGTCCAACTGTGTGGACCTAACGAATTCATGCTGATTTTTGCTTTGTAGCCTCGTTTCCTCACGTGTTGGAGGGATGAAGGTCCGTGACGATTCGAAATTGCGCAATGGCATCGCATTTGGATGGATGCGAACCGCAGAGATGGTCCATGGCTCCACACGTATTCCACGACTCGTCCATGAGAAGCTTGCCATGCACATTTGATCGCCTTCATCGTGTGTGCGTGTGGCATGGTGCAGGGTCATCTCCTGGTTAGAGAACACCATGTGCAATTCGTGGATGGACGTCGTCGAACGTGTCCATCGCATCCCAACCTGCGGTCCGCCATGCGTTTGCACGTGGTGCGCCATGCGGATCCAGACTACCGCGTGGACGGACTCACGGAGCGAGGACGTGCAGAAGCCGCCGCACTCGCCCAGTGGATGAAGCGCAACGACGAATTCGACGTGGATCGCCTCTACACGTCGCCCATGGGACGTGCGGTGCAGACGGCCAAGACCATCGGTGACGCCATCGATCGAAACGTGCTCGTGGAGCCGTGGGCGAAAGAATTGAGCGAATGGAGGTCGCTCGGCGGAACAGGCGATGCTGGTGGTGGTGGAAGCGGTGCAGTCTGGGACGTGGACGGCGAATCGGTGCGAAGAGCCATGCGCATCGGAGCAGCGGAAAACGACAGGGAATGTGGGACACAGGTGCGTGCAAGGTGGGAGATGCGATGCCGCCGCGGAATTCCACGGAACGGCGTGGCTGATGGTGATTCGTGACCTCCGTCGAAATTCGATGCAGGAAGCATGGGATGTCGTGCCAGGATACGCCAAGTACAAGGATCGATACCGTGTCTTGTGCAAAGATGGAGACGAGTTCCTGGAACGGCTGGGATTCAAACGAGACGGGCCCATCTACAGGACCGGCATGGATGGGCCGCAACACCATGGAAAAGGACTGGAAGTGGTGCTGGTGTGTCACATGGGTATGGCACTCACGTGGCTTTCCCACCTCCTGGCCCTGCCGACACCCTTGTGTCACACAGGATTCTTCCTGCCACCTAGCAGCGTGACCACCATCCTCTTCGAGCAGAGGAACGAGTATACCGCTGTCCCAAGGATCATACGCATGGGGTGCACAGCGCATCTGTACAAAGCGGGCATCAAACCACATCCCAAACCTGCAGGCATACAAGCCAATTACTACTGACAAGTGGATACGCAGGATTGCCACACCACTTTTTCATGCAAGCAAGATGCATACGTGGCAGGAACCCGTGAATTTTGGGACCATGTCTGCGCCAAACTTTATTTCATAAGGGCCAGTGGACCTAGGCTGCCATTCTGAGCGATTTGCCCGTGCGACGAATTTAACCTTCCACCTGATCAGCGGCGCCGGCCATTCCTGTGTTGGGAGTGGCCCAGCCAACACTTTTGTGCTTGGGCACAAAGACAAAATTTTCCGGAGGTGGGCCGAGTAACATAGAGCTGATTTTCACCCAATCCGAAGGATTGTTGCTCGCAAAGAGCGTCTCCAGGTCGTTGCGGCCCACGTAGGGCGGGGGTTTTAGGTGCATTTTTTGTGGTACTTGTTCCAACAGCCCAACTGGAACGTACCTGCAGAGGAACGATAACCATTCCAGAAGGAAGCGCCGCGTGGTCTCGACGCCTCGGCTGTCTGATCCCCAGTGTTCCAGGCCATATCTGCAATAGGAACGAAGTAGGTCCATCCGCTCGTTGGCGGATATGTCCCAGTGTCGTTGCTCCTTGATCTCAGTGAAGATCCATGGCTTGATCAGGGCTCCCCTGGCAACCATCACCGTGTTCACCCCGGTCTGCTGCTTGCATCGCTCGTAGTCGGTATAGGTGAAGCAATCACCGTTACCAATCAACTGCTGCCCGTTGCTTTGCTCCACACAGGTTTTGATGTACTGCCAGTCAGCAAGCCTGCTGTACCTCTGACACCGCGTGCGTCCGTGCAAAGTGACCATTGATGCTCCCCAATCTTTGGTCAGCGGTATCAGCTTGTGCGCCACTCTTTCTTCCTCGCGATCCGCATACCCCGTCCGAAATTTTACCATCAGGGGCGCCCTCACAACCGAAGAAGTGCACCGGAGAATGTTCTCCAAGCGCTTGCCCGACTTGAGCAGAGATGCACCAGCACCCTTGTTGCATACAAGATCGATCGGACACCCACAATTGATGTCAAAGAAGTCAACCTGACACTCTCTCTCCACCAGTTCGCAGGAGCGAGCAATGCTGTCGGCGAAACCTCCACACACCTGCACCCCAAAGATGTCCTCGGAGGGATGGCGGCGAAGCAATGCCCACTCGGACGTCTGACCCTGCAGGATGTTCACGCTCATGGCCATTTCACAGCATGTGATGTCCACTCCCAGTCCTTTGCACACCCTTCTGAAGGGCAGGTTCCCCAGGGTCGTCAAAGGTGCCAGGTACGTCTTATCGGTAAAATCAATCAACTTCTTCTCGCGAGGGTACAAAGGAGTTTTCCGATGTGTGTCCCCTTCCCTCTTCAAAACGTCATTCTTCCCATTCCCTGCAGTCTCTCCGTTCTTGCACCCTTTGGCATAGGAGATACGGATACCCTTCTCTTTCAGTATGGCGTCCGCCAAGGGGAATTGGACCTCATTCTTGCGCAGCAGTCGCTGCAACTCTTTGCTAAGCCCGTTTAATTCATCTTCGTTCCCGGTAAGTGCCGTCCCGTTCCCATTTTCGGTCGTCTTCGGGTGCGTGCCTTCGAAACGGCATGTGATTCCATAGGGACAACACTTTCCATCCACCACAAAGGGACAGGTTCCAGGAAGGTCTTCCGGCTTGGAGGCACGGAATTGTTCTACGTCGTGGCAAAATTTGCAATTTTCTGCGTGGATGCACTTTCCTCTCGCATAAAGCGTGCAGAATCCCGGTGCTGCACGTTCTGCCTTTCGCTGTCGTTTGGATTTCTTCTTCGGTGGATCGTCTGGTTCGCACCTTCCTCGTCCACGACCCCCTTCGGTCGCTCCAGCTTCCTCGTTCCCTTTTCCTCTAAGTTCTTCTTCGTTCGGATGGACCTTGCAGTCGCGCACGTATTCTGGTTTGATGCGAATGGCGTCGACGTCCGCTTTCGCCGCCATCCGTCGTCGAAGTGTCGGTCATCGATCCGTGGAACTCGGTTTCGTTTTCCTTACTGAACCCGAATCCTTTTCCCTTTCGATTGGAGACGCGATCCCTTTTCGAAACCGAGAGGCGGTCCCGAAGGGCCCCGTGACGATGGACCGACGGTCCACGAACGGTCTCTCGTCTCAAATCCAGACAAGAAAGGACCGCATGGACCGTGGCACCCGTGTGTTCGTTCGGTGGAAGGTGGGACGGGTTCGATCGATACGACGTTCCTTTGGGGTGGTCGGATCGATCCCGATGGACCGTCCCTTCTCTCCTTTCAACGGTTCGTGTTCGTCCCCTTTCGCCTCGTGGACGATCCAGGGGTCGCGGGCGGTCCCACCACGTCCTGCGTTGTGACATCGGTTGTGAAGCCATGGGACCACGAAGGAACGACGAAGCGGCATTCCCGACGCACCGTCGCGTCGTCGACGCGAGCACGGTGGGAAGGATGGCGGTGGGAACGGAGGAAGATGAAGGGTGGTCCGACGTGGAACAAGACCACGGAGGTGGAACAGGGAAGGAAAGGAACGGCGACGCCGTGCGTGAACGGTTGCATTCGACCGACACCCGAGACCGTGGGACGGTCTTGCGAGATAGAGAAAACGAAGCAGATGCGTCCAAGGAAGAAACGTCCACCGCAGCAGACGAGTTCTTCCTTTACCACAAACTGGGAAACAAAGACACGCTCGCGGGATTGGCGGTCAAATACAACGTGCAACTCACCGACATCAAACGAGCCAACCTCATCGACACGGAAAACGGACTGTACGCACTGCACGTGGTGAGAATACCCAAAAGACCCATGCAAGTGGGAGCCCTGCAAAGGTTGGCCTTTGCGAGGAGAGAAAACAGGAACAGGAAACAAAACCACGCTAGAAAGAGCGTGGACCTGTCCCCATCCGCCGAAGCTGCACTGATGAAACTCCAAAGACATTATTCCACCAGTGATCTCGCAAGCTACGACGACACCAACGGACGGAAATCTGTGGGCTTCCTCGAAAGAGCTGCAAGGCAAGCCAGAAAAAGCGTGGGGGCGCTCCTGGATCAAACCTGGAACCATCAACAGGTCACTTTCATCGGGAGAAAGGGAACGGAGGCAGGTTATGCCGCACCAGGAGAAGACAAGACCAGGTTGCGGAAAAGGTCAGAAGGATGGGGTGAGGCAGATCTTGGACAGAGACCGATGGGCATCGAAATGACAGAAACAAATGCCTCAACGCACGAAGCAAGCATTGCCGGGTCCAGCAGAGACGTGCCCGATCCCGCAAATGCAGTAGCACCGACGGTCCAGGATCGAAGAAACAAAAGCCTCCGTTTCCCAAACCTCGCGACCCTCAAGCAGAAGTCATCTGCGAGCGCAGCCAGATTGAGCAAAACCTTGCCTTTCAAAAGCAACAGCAAGTTGGATTAAAAGTACAGATCCAGTGTGGCCACCGGATTGGACAATATGTGGTCAGAACCAAATCTGCTAGGCTGCGCCATGCACTACCCTTGGTGTTTGACCCAGCTTCACGTGGACGGCTGCAGGTTGGTGCCTGCCATTGAGGTTTTGCCCGACTAGGCGCGGTGACAGAGCTTTTGGATGCAGTTGTTTATGGCCAGCCTAACGATCTGCCTGGCATGGCATATCTCCTTTGCATTTCTTCTGCCTTGTTGGACCGCGCACAGACATGACGTCCATATTTGAGATTCTTGGTAGGTGCGACGTGTTGGTGATTTTTGTGTTTCTTGCAACCAGGATTGGTGTGGGAAGACCTTTCCTGGGCTGGGGCGTGCAAGCTTGTGCTGTGCAAATTTTTTCTTTGGGTTTTTGAAGGTACAAACCTACGAGTGTACACGTAGGAATTGGCGGGATCGTGCACAGGAGCCGCCTCAAGCCATCCAGTGTGCTTGTTGGTTTCCTGGAATCGCCTCGCAACTGAGACGTTAGCATGGAGATAGGGGGAGAGCTTTGGAGTGTCGTAATTCACTTCGCCGTCGAAGGTCGCTTACGAGTGCAGACTCGTTTCCCCACTCTTGCAACGTTTTCTCGCGTTGCAGCACGGGCGTCGGAGCGATGGGAAGATTGCTTTCGATCAGCGAACGACTCGCGGTGTTGCCGACGTGATGCGACGATGTTCCGTTGGCGGATGCAAGAACGGCCTTTGAGTATCCTTTCTCGTTCGCCCACGTGGTCTATGCAAGCATGCTTCGGCACGGTCCGGCGTTTCGCGTGGGATGGCGTGGCGTCGAATTCCTCTCGCCCGTTTTGTCACGTCACCGTCGGTTCGGTCTCGTTCCTTTGGCTGTCTTGTTCCAATCGTTCCGTTCGCCATCCTTTCGTCGTCGTCTGGGTTTCCTTCGTGCCGGACGGTTCTTTTCGTGGGAATGGAATGGTTTTGTACCGTGGTTTGGATCTGCAAGGCAGGCACGCACTTCTCCACGACGTATATGGCGTGGCGGTTGCGTTCCCGTGGCATGGCCACGGTCCCCTGCGTGGCGCGTGGAGACGACGAGATTCCTTCGTTTCCAGGCGCGACGAAGGGGAGTGCGCATGTCCACGCCTGGACCAGCCACGCTTTCTACCGCGTGCGGCACGTCGTGTGCCTGCGTGGACGTGCGCACCACCTCCATCTCCCTCCCACCGTGCGTCTCTCTCCATCGCCCTGTCTTCTCTCTCCCACCTCCCCTCTGGGTGCGTCTCTCCCTGGGTGTGTGCTTGGGTCTGTCTTTCCACCACCGGATGGGGAGAGAAGAAACTCCCAGGGCCTCGGAGGGGGGGGGAGAAGGGGGCC
>JBBULP010000293.1:0-16615 GCA_038048775.1 Picocystis salinarum | reverse complement strand
CTGCCCACACCGTCCCATGCCCCCCTCCCTTTCCTCTCCCGTTTCCAAGGAAGATTCGCATCCGTTCTTCCCCAATCCTCCTCCTTTTCGAACGGTGCACGATCCACCATGCAAATCCTTTCGGAACACCCCCCTCTCTCGTTCGGGTCGAGTACGAAAAGGAAGGCCAAGACAACTGCAAGGAGACGTGCAAGTGTTCAGCGCAACGTCAACACGCCTCGCAGCCAACCAAACAACACGTCCGTGCGTGGAAGAGGTGCATGGTACACGAACGAACGACACACGTAAGAAACGCGAACCAGAAGGAAAGATAGACGAAAAGGATTCCATGAAGTTTGGAAAGCTGCTGCGGAACACCGCCGAAGCACAACCCGAATGGGCCGACGCGTACTTGGATTACAAACTGCTGAAGAAGAAGCTCAAAGCACTCAAACGAAACGAAGAAGACACAGGTGAGACGAGACGAAAGAAAAAACACGAGCGGAAACGGAGAACGAAAACGTGCGAATCGCGACGTTCCACCGACCACGCACGAAGAACCGACGTCTCTGCGGAAAACGAACACCGAAAGATGCACGTGCAACGAACGGCGTGGAAACCGATGCGTGAAGACGTGGCTGACGAAACACGCGCCGCGACAAATGTGCGATGTCCCACACACGTCGAATCCATAGAACCGAACGGAGGTGCAGTCCAACTCTCGGAGAACCGATCCACGACGGTAGATGCAAGGAACGAGAGCCAAAAAGGCGCAGGCAGCAGCCAGGTACGTGTCCGAGTCCCATCTCTACGGAAACGAATCCGCCACGTGTGGCTCTACGGGCTTTGGGAAGTAGGTGGACATGTGGTGAGCGATGGTCCCACCGCCGGTCCGATGTGCTGACTTGCTTGTGCGCACGGATCCACCTGGTCGCGATCCCCGGCTGTCTCCCAGCGAGAGACCCCAGAACTCACAGCAGAAGAACAGGAATTCATTACCACCCTCAACGAAGAACTCAACAAGTTCAACAACTTTTTCATGGAGAAGGAAGAAGAACATGTGATCAATCTGAGAAACTACGAAGATCGGGCGCGTAGGTTGCTCTCCAAGGAAGAAGCAGAAGCGGAACGGCTGCAATGTCTTGTCCAGGAACTAACGCAATTGCATGGGGACATGGTAATGCTACTCAATTGGAGTATGCTGAACTATGCAGCCCTGGTTAAAATACTTAAAAAGCACGACAAGATGACTGGCCTCCTGATACGATCGGAATACCTGGCCAATGTCGTAAAACAGCCATTTTTTTCCACAGGCCTGATGAAAAAGCTTGTGAAGAAAGCGGAAGGGTTGATCCGCACCTTGAGCTTGAAGGATAGCAAGACGTCGGAACTGCTCCCCGGTGAGCTCCCCGAGTTGGTGGCTTTCAGCGTGTCCACAGATCCAGACGCACAACTTTCACATGTCCAGCAGGCTATTGAAGTGTGGAAGCAGCTTCGGCCCACTGCACCGCAGGCGCCAGAGATCCCTCCGCCAGAAAAGCGTGTGAGGTTGGAATAAGGCTATGCAGAAGCCTGCGCGATTCCAAGGAGCACCCCCTCGAATGCTGTTGAGGATGTTACTCGCTAGGAGATAACAAGAGGCGAGCCTGCTGGTGTGCTCGGTGTGCCTTTCAGTCTGCAGCATCTACCGCAAATTACTCATTTGGAGAAGATGCAAAGCAAAGTGTCATGACCCTGGTTTTTGCGATGCCGTCACGGACAAGCTGGCCCAGCTGGTCCTCTGGTATATTAGTGTCGTTTATCAATTGGACACACTTCTGCTGCACGCTATCTTCAATATAGACATTAAGTACTTTGAGGAAGTACTGCACCTCAAATGCAAGTTGTTTCCTTGCTGTTCCCTTCTCCCGCTTTGCCCTTGCTGCGGAACTTACCAGGGTGTCAAGCACCTCTGTTACAAAGAGAGGCATGATTTTCCTCGTAAAAGAGTCTGGAAGGCGCAGCATGCTGGCGCGAAATGATATCAGGTACTCCAACACATCCAAAGCTTCAGAACGTACGATGCCCACATCCCTTTCCTGCAACGTATCTAAGCCTTGCATGTAGGTAGAAACCACCCTGGAAAGGTCTACGAAGTGTCTATCCATCAAGGCCTTGGCTGCCTTGCTTTCCACTTCTTGTACCTTGGCACAAAATTCCTCCAGTGCCGAGGCAAACTCGTGTAGAGGAGCAACGGTTTGTTCCACTTGGCTTGCCTCAACCACCCTCAAGAGAGATGCTGCGACATGCTCCTGGAGGAAGTGCATGGCGCACAGGCAGCCTGCAAGCTCCGTGTCAGTAGTACTGGGGATCGAAACAACGGCCAGAACAGCATCGAGATAGGTGGAGAGACATTGAAAGAGAATAGGAGAGGAAGCTGCCCACAAGGCAGCAACCGTGCTAGCATCTCCACTGCAGCTTCCAGCAAGGCTCTTAATCTTGTCCAGGTGCATGAGCAAGACCCTCTCCAGTTCTACCGTGTTCTCCGGTAACAGCGTGCCGTACTTCTCTGCAGACACTTCGAAGACGCTCCTCCGAAAGGACAAGTGCTCCGGGGCCCAGGATGCGTTGCTTATCAACTGTTCGGTTTCACGATCGACAGACTTCTGAAGGTACCAGAAAAAGCGGTCGAGGAGCTCCGTGCGCAATGCCCCAATGGCATCCTTGCCCAGTGCAGTGCTTGGATCCTGTTGTATAGTCTGCGTCGTTTGCAGAAACTCGATGATGGACTGCGTGAGTGTTTTTATGGTGAGGGTCCTCCTGATAAAGTCATTGTAGGCATCTTTCACGGAGACCGAAAAGCAATCGAAGAGGTCCAAGGCCAAGGCGTTAAACTCCTCTTTGTCTGTGACCAGCGATCGTCCGCTCTGAGCTTCCGACTCATGGAATGTGGACGGCAGGGAGCAGAAGAACGGGATGTTGGCCGCAGCCACGGCGCAAAGCTTTCGCACAAGCCTCAAGCTTAATAGCATGCCCCTGTCTTCCAGGTCCCTGGTAATTGGCGTCCTTTGCTCTGTATTGGGGGAGACCGCCGAATCCGTGGCCCTGGCGCTCAAATCCACGTCTCCGTGCAGCTCGCGCCATCGGTTCTCGGCTTCCGCGTGCTCTTGGAGCTCCTCTTCCAGGGCCGCCATGCGTTCCATGTAATTTGAGGTGCAGGTCTTGAACAGGTCGGTGATCCGCGCATGCAGAAGCTGGAGGTAGTGGCCGACCGGATCCCGCTTGGACGGATCATAGTCTTCCCACAGATTCGATTCCATCCCTCTCAATTCCAGCAAGTGCTTCACGATGCCCTCCGCTTCTTCGACGCTGAGATTTGGATTTTCTAAGGTCTCGTACATGTTGCGTACCATGTCCTTGAGCATCTTTTGCAGCTCTCCCAGCAATTTGTGCAGTATTCCCATGCTGGTTTTCGAGATGACCCCCTTGGCCCTGTTGTATTCTGCAATGATCTTCGTGTGTTCGCCTTTGCGCACGTACTCGCGGAACTGCTTGGGCAATCCTAGTAAGGACTTGTACCTTCCAAGGAGGTCCAGCACTTTTTTGATGCGTTGGATCTGGTCTTGCCTTTCCAGCATGGGTCCGAAGATTCTCTTGGATTGTGCATTGAGTTGTTCGAGGGAGACTTTGAGAGAAGCGGTGGAGGCCAGGTTTTCGGTCCCATCTTCCAGGTACTTCATCCTGGCATGCAAGTGATCGATGGTTTTTTTGCAGCTGATGAATCTCTCGAAGTTGTCTTTGACCAATGCTTTGAGTTGTCCTTTCCTTTCCGAGAGTTCTTCTTGCAGGACTTTCATTCCTTGTTCGAGTTGTTCGAGGCTGGTGTTTCGATGTACGAAGGTCAGGTAGGCGACGGGATCGAACTCGGAACAGTTGGGTCTGATTTCGTTCTTCTTCGTGTTTGGTTCCGTCCTGTTCGACCTTCGCTCTGTCCCTGCTGGTCTGGGCAAGAGCATGGATTGGTTGGTGTCGTTCGGTGTGCTTGGTTCGTCATCTTCCACCACGTCTTCTTCCTTTTCTTCGCACAGTATCCCACGCATCCCATCGATCCATCCCCATCCGAGCGGATCTTTGCACCACCTTGGTTCGACTTGTGTGCGTGGGTTCCCTTCGCCTTGGAAGATGGTCCAATTCCTCCCCTCGTTCTTCCCTTCTTCCGCATCATCCTGCGTTTCTGCCGTGGATTCTCCACGTACGATGTGTGCGAGTTCGTGTGCCGCTCGTTCCAGCTCCACCTCGTCCACTTCTTCCCACGTCTTGGGACGACGTGTGCGCTCCATGGCCATCGCCACAAACACCACGTGGGAAACAGCTTCGCTGCTCGTGCACCTCCTCCAAAAAAAAATAAACAAAAAAAGACGAATTTCCGTCTTTTCTCGAAGGGTTTCTTTCGTGGTTTTTCTTCGTCGGGTTTCAGGTCGTGGACGAACGAACGAAAGGTGCAGGACGAGGTGGAAGATGGAAGACGACCGAGTGCACGTCCAATTGCGCAAGAAGCTAGATGCATGCAAGGAAGAAGAAGCCATGGCCAAGTGGGAAGGGATGGGAGAAGATGAACTGGATGGAGAAATACAGGCGTGGAGAGACATGGTGGAACGGGCAGGAAAAAGAGTCCTAGAACTAGGTGGAGACGATCGAGAAATACGAGGAGATGCAGACAACGAATCCAACCTAGGACATACCCACGTGGCCGTGGATGAACTCGATCCTGCGGAATGGCAGGTCCCGCCGCACTGCATACCCATACATGCAAACGTCACCACCTACGATTTCGACGCACTCGCAGCATACACCCAGTTCGATGCCATCATGATGGATCCGCCCTGGCAACTGGCCACCGCCAATCCAACCCGCGGCGTGGCGCTCGGATACTTCCAACTCAACGATAACCACATCATGAACTTGCCCGTGCCCAAGCTGCAAACCAATGGATTCCTTTTCGTGTGGGTCATCAACGCAAAGTACAAATTCACCCTTGATCTCTTCCGTAAGTGGGGATATCAACTGGTGGATCAAGTCGTGTGGGTGAAAATGACCGTCAATCGCAGGTTGGCCAAAAGCCATGGTTACTACCTGCAGCATGCCAAGGAAGTGTGCCTGGTAGGCAGGAAGGGAGACCTGCCCCCAGGCAGCCAAAAGAACGTGGGAAGCGATGTCATCTTCAGCGAAAGAAGGGGACAGAGCCAAAAGCCAGAAGAGATCTACCAGCTCATCGAAAAGCTCGTGCCCAATGGCAGGTATCTGGAGATCTTTGCTAGAAAAAACAACCTTAGAAACTACTGGGTCAGCCTGGGGAACGAGGTCACGGGGATGGGACTCCCAGAAGAAGACATGATGAGCATCAAGGCTGGACAGGGAGTGGCCAATGCAAGCACAGGAAGGAGGAAATCCAGTTGATAACATGCCTTGCCATCCTTGCACGAATGGAGGCTGGGTCGAAGGTTGAATCTTTGTTTCGGAAAGGGAATGCAAGCGAACCCGCTTGGGTGAACAATGTACAGACTTCCTGTTTCATCCAGGAACGTGAACTCCAGCAACTTGCCACGTTGGGATTCACACTTTGACAATCGCACAAATAGCGGACTTTCCCAGTTGTCTTTTGGACCTTCCAAATCGGTCGTACGTGTACCTCCCCTTGGGATCTGGTCCAGCACTGTTCAGTGTGAGGGTGCGGGGGATCGTAGAATTTGTACATGGTCCTGCGTCGGCGAGGATGGGCGAGGTAACTTATTCGCGATCGGCCGTCTACATCTTGCGTAGATTTTGGAGCCTTGCTTCCAGGTCCCCGTCGAGGCTCGCAGGCTCTTCCAGCTGCGCCTTTCTCTCCGCGGCTTTGGCTCCGATCCCACCCGCCGGTGCTTGGACGAGTTCGGTGTTGAGGTTGCATCCGATTTCGTCCAGCACTTGGTTCACGAGTTCTTCGGTTTCTTCTTCTTCGTCTTCTTCCTCGAACGCGTCGTCCATTGCGTCCGACATGAAATCGCTGGACATTTCCATCCTTTCGTTTTGCATTTCGAATTCTCTCATGATCCTTTGGATGGCGGGCAGGTTCATTTTTCGGTTCATTTGTCCCATGGCTTTGGTGACCCCTTTCATGGCCTGTGCCATGGTTTGCGTGGATTTCATGGTCTGTATTCTCAAGGAGACGGCTTGGAGTTGCGATCGGAGGGCGTAAAACTTGGTGATGGAATGTCTGGTGCGTATGAGTGATTTGGCCATGACTTTGACCGCTCCCATTTGGTTCTGTTGCGCGTTCTTTCGTATGTCTACGATGATTTGTTTCTCTTGCTTTTGCAGCGACGCTCTTTCTCGATCCAGTTCTCGTATGGCTTTGTCCAGCAACCTCTTGTTCTCCCGCAGGATCTCTGCGTCGTGTTTTGGGTTTCGGTCAGCAACGAGTCGTAGCAGGCGAGCGTTTCTCCCTTGGGCACGTTTTCTCCACCACGTCTGCTTCGTCGTCTCACCTGCAGGTGTTTTTCTCCACCGAAACAAGGACGGCAGCTTCATCTCCTCTCTTCCTCTCTAGCGAATGCGACGCCTTGGCACGCCCACACGTGTGCGCGTCTCTCGTGCTCTCTCTCTCTCTGGTTCTCTCTCTCGTCCGTTGGACCCACCCCGATGTCTGTTCTCCTCCGTGTGCGGATCTCGCCATTCTTCGTATCCGTTTGTACGATCGGTTGTGGACCTGGGATGGGTTTTGGATGAGGTGGTTCGTGGATGCGACGGACGTGGGTGAACCAAGTCGCGTGCGCATCTCCACGTGCTGCTGCACGTCGCTGCGTGGACGCGAGTCGTGCGCAAGGGGGGACGTCGTGGGAGAGAGAGAGGAGGAGGAGAACGCAGGAACGCAAGGATGGAAGCGACCATGCGACCGTCGATCCGTCGATGCGTGAGATGGAGCAACGGGCCACCACGGACGTCGTCGTGGAACTGCGGTGGGATCCGACGTCGATCCACGTCGTCGACGTGTCGTGCGACAGGATCCGAGGATGGGACGAGCTGGAACGTGGGAGACGCCGTGCGCGTGGTGGAATCCATCGTCGTGTACCACGTGCCGAAGAAGAACGAAGGCGTCGACCTGAAAGGGATGGAAGGACAGGTGGTGAGCGACGCCAGGCACTACAAAGGGAAAGAAATCTCCGCCAACTTGCCTTGGAAAGTGCAGTTCGAAATGGAAGCGGAGCAACCAGGGAAGAAAAACACCAAGTTCTTCGCGCATTTGGAAGAACACGAAATGGAACGCATCGGATGAACCGACGGATCCAAGCGTTGTAAAAGCATCCAACCAAAACACAAATCACGAACCCCGCCGACGTGGTCGTGTGCCTGTCGGATTCCGCTTCCACGATTCGAAACGATGGCGTCCGAGGTGGCGCACAACGCACGGTGCATTCGGTGTGGGAGGGAAGAGGAGAGACGCCACGGCCATCCGACGTGGGACGACGAAGATGACCGCACGTGGGAGAGCCAAGGTAAACGACCATGCAAGTGAAAGGATGGAATGGAGATGACGATGAAATCGAAACCACCGTGCCACCCATCCCATCAACGCCACAACAAAACGGTGGAAACGAAACCTTCCAAGGAATGGTGGTGCACAAACGCAAGCAAGCGTCCATGCACAATTAAGGTCGGACGGATCCAAGTTTACTCTTACACCTGCACATGCCACGTCCTTTAGCCCTGCCACAATCCCACAGTGTGCAGGTACCTATCCCCAAAAGCGATCCTGGAACAGATGTGCCCGTGGCAGGCCTTCCTGTGCCACCTACAACTTGCAATTGAGTACCACCATCGCAGAAAACATCCGCCAGCAATGTGGCACCAAGCGGTTGAGGCCCATCACGGCGTACGCATCTAGCGCAACCGGGGGTGCAATCTTCAGCCACCGCGAGGGCAGAAAAGTTCCTTTGTGCAACGCACCATTGCATCCATCATGGTATGCACCTGAGAATCAAAGTGTCTGGAGGTATGTCCCTCCCAAAAAGTAAAGCAAATGCTTTGCAGCTTTGAATCAGGTGAGATCCATCATCTCCACCGGCTCCCCTTCTGTTTGGATTGCTTCGTACCGGGACATCATGGCAGGATTGCTTTGAACGATACGGGCGACCATCTGGGCGAACTTCTCTTGATGCTCGATGTTGGGGATCCTAGACATGGCATGGATGGCTTTGAGAGCACTACGCAACAGGTCCTCGTGACGGTCCACCTCCTGCTTGACAGCATCCGATTTCAGTCGGGTGCGGAGCGTCTTCTCCAGATTGGCGGCCAATGCGTCCACCACATAGAGGACAGTTTGGCCGTGGGTCTCGGCCAGCTTGGCCAAAAGCAGGTGACAAGGCACCTTGACATCGTAATGGTCGGCTATGCCTTCCTTTAAGCATGAAACGAAAGAGTCCACGTCCAACACTTCAAAACAGTTTTCCATGATGGTAGAAAGGCACTCAAAGGTGGCCTTTCGCAATTCCAGGCCGTCGTCCACGACATGCTTGAAAGGTCCGAGGTCGACTGTCCGAACCAACTCAGGAAGTACGGCCGTCTGTTTGTAAACTGCTGGCATGCTTCTGGCCAGCGAGTCTCCCAGCAGATCCATGCGAACGTGAACAATACTGCTCAAGGTTTGGATGGCTGCCTTGCGCACAAACCACGTGCTGTCTTCCATCAGCCCCAGGAACGCAGGAATCCTCGGCCTCAACCATTGGTCCACAGGGTGAGGCTTCTCCAATACAGCAAATCTTACGGACGTTGCAACGGTCGCTCGCAGGTAGCTGTTTTCTGAACTTGTAGCCACCTCAAGTTCGACGAGGATATCCTCTGGTCCCATGAGCACAAGCTTGCCAAGGCATTCGGCGACCACGTTCCGGATCCCCTCTTCCTCGTTCTTTGCATGCTTCAGAAGGATCTGCAGTATCCTATTGTAGTCTTCGGCCACAATGGTGCCTTTGGATGATGTGTCCGAAAGCGTGACGATGACCTCCTTCAAGGCATGAAGGAGCAAGTATTCCTGTTTGGGAGAAGATTCGATCTGAGCAACGAGCTCTGGGAGATGCTTGTGCGCATTCCCCGCCACCATGCACCCGAGCGCAAAGGAGGCAGCGGACTTCACCTCCTCCAGGGGCGATTCAAAGCACTTTCGTATCATGCCTTCTGAAGAAGCGAACAAGTCCAGGTCCCTCAGCTTGCCGATTTCCCCAAGGCAATAGAGTGACAGGACCACGTTGTCATCCAAGGTACGTAACCCATCCACAAGGGCATCCACAGTGCCTCGACAAGCTCCATCTCCAGCAGCAGTGCACAACGAGGCAATAATCTTCGCAACAGAATGGATCTGCTGCCTGCTGGCAGCCACTTTTCCTGCTTCCACCAGCATGATGTACAGTGAATCGAAGCTAGTTTCCGGCTGTTCTGATCGTACCAGCAGGGAAAAGAGGTTTTGCATGGGCTCAAGCACGCTGCCTTGTAGCAGCGGGCTCTTCAGGAGCTCAAAGGTGGGCTTCAGGGCGCTGTCTGAAACAGCGGCAGCACAGCAGGGCTGCTGAGAGACGATGGAGCTCAGTATGCTGAAGGCCATGGCGCACATGTGCAAGTCCGCGTCGCTCAGCACTCCAGCTACCTCAATGATGATGGTGTCACACAGCACGATGTCCAGCCCAGGCGACGCGGTCTTGACAATCGCATCAAGGGCCTGCAGAGCAGCTTGTCTGAGGCGTCGGTCGGCTTTCCGAAGTAGGGCTGTCAGCTCCTCAATCAGGGGCTGCACCAACGGGGTGATGCACTCCCGGGCTGGAGAAAGGGCAATGGTTCCAAAGGCTTTGATGGCCGTCAGGCGCGTGACCTCGTTCCTGGTGCGATCTAGCATCACTTGAAGTCCAGCATGCACTTGCTCGCCAATTGACCTGTGCAAACAGGAGACCACAGTGGCCATGCAGCGGATGGCCTCTTCCTTGACCAACAGGTCCTGGTCTTGCTCTGACAGCCGGAAAAGTACACAGCTGTACAGCTGCGGGACGAGGTCCTGGCGATCGGCTTCCCCACCATCCTGGTCGGGCTTCAAGAGCACGGCCAACGACCTGCAGCATCTCAAGGCTTCGGCAGTGACTCGATAGTACTTCTCCTTGGTGGCATCGAGCAGCACCTTGGACAGGTCATGAACGTGCGCTCCAAAATTCCGGGCGTCGTGACTGTCCAGGAGCAGCCTCACCACAACAAGGGCTTCGATTTTTATGTTGGAAGCCGAGCCTTCATCTGCAACTATCTTGAGCAGCTCGGGCAGGACAGTTTTGATGTGCTCTGCAAGTCCACCGGGCAGGCAAGTCACCAGCTGACGCAGCAGTTGGAGGGCAGCAAGTTTTCCTTTCGCCGACTTTCCTCGCAGCTCTTTGTTGACATTATGGAGGAGCGGAGGCAGTGCCTGCTGCAGGTAATGCCCGGGTTTTTGCGGGATCTTGGCCGAGCGCAGGTCGGACACGCCTGTCTGTCGCAGCAGATCCACGAGCACTTGGTACACGTCGACCCTCACATTTTCTTCTCTCTCTTTCATCCTTTGGAGCAGGGTGCTGGTGAGGTTCTCGTACAGGTAGCACAGCTTGTCCGGCATGGATTGGACGATGGCGGAGAGCAGCTTGGCCGATGCTCTTCGCACCTTCCAGCTGGTGTCTTCGTCGTCGCTGTATTCGTCTTCCTCTTCCTCCTCATCGTCCGAACCGTCGTAATCCCCTTCCTCACCGTCGGATTCTGTTCCTTCGGATCTCGTCTCTTCCGCCTCCGTTTCGTCCTGGTAATTGGGATCGTATTTGAGGTATTCGATGCCGACCGTCATCACATCGTCCACGTGGGGTCGCATGGTGGGGTTGCATTTGCGCACCATGGCTTCCAAGGCTTGGAGGCTCAGTTCCAATTGTTCCACCGCCACATCTTCTTCCTGTTCCGCCTGTTCTGTTGCATCGCGCATGCATTGCAGCAGGGCAGGGAGGAGGTCCTGGACGTGCGCGTTCATCCGTTCGCCGTCCTGGCGCACGAGTGCACCGGCCATGTGCAAGTGCGTGGTCTTCCCTTGTGATCCACCTTGCGACGACGGGAGGCGTCGCTGCAAGCTTCCCACGGTGTCGCGACACGTCGCACGGTGCGTGTCTTCGTCCATGTGCGGCGAGAGGGCGGCGATGGCGTGCATGGCGCGTTTGCGCACCGTCGAGCGTCGATCCACCAGGCACGTTCGCAATCCTGGCAGCCACAGTTCCATCGCATCTTTGCACGCGGTTCCACAATGCACGGATGCGACGTGGATCACGTCCAGCACGTCCACGAGCACGTCTGTTTCGCATCGTTCTCGTTCCAAAGCTTGCTGCAACCACGGCGCTGCCGCTTGCACGGCTGCATGTGCACGTGATCCGCATTCCACGTGCGTCAGCACGGTCTTGGCGCCCACTGCCGCTTGTTGTCCTGCGTCTTGTCCGTTTCGTTCGCGTTCGTTTCCTTTCCGATCGGTGCAGGTGCGTGCGACCAGCGCTTGCACGAGCTTGGCCAGCGCTTCTTCGTGCACGCGTGCCACCAGCGGCACCAAGCACTGCTGCGCCATGTTGCTCACTTCGCCGATGGGATCGTCCACGCCGCGCACCACGCCTGTGCAGATGGTGCGTTCCCATTCCACGTCCAAGCACACCGTGGGATCTTCCAACACGTGCGCCAAGTCCGCCCACGCCATGTAGCGGTAATCTTTGTCGTGGCTCTGCGCCTTGTCCAGGAGGGAACGCACGTTCGCATGCGCCATCTTCTCTCCCGATCGATGCGCAGCTGACGCACCGCACACGTCGATCCGACGTGCGAATGGCACCACGTCGACGAGGGTGCGCCTGCGACGTTTCGACCGACGCACCGACGAAGACGACGAACGAGGAACGGCACACGTGCAAGCAGAGGCGTGGGAGGTGCGAGAAGAGACGGACGATATCGTGTGCGAAGATGGGCAAGGCGGAGCGCAGTGGAAGACGACGCACGTTGGACAAACACATCAATGCCAGAGTATGGATTGTTATTGACGACCTGCACTTGGATCTGGACCGTCCATGGGACCAGAGGGTGGAGGTGCAGGAGAGCTCCGGTCGGACGACTTCGAACTCACAACAGGTGCCACAACACCCAATGTGGGTGCCATGGACGTGCCCACTTCCGTCGGACGAGCCAAGGAAGAAACCAATGCAGTACCTGGACCAGGCGTGCTGGTCGGACCAGGAGGGACCAGCGGCGTAGGGAAGTCGCGCGGCCTCCCGGCCGACGATTTGTTTGCCAATAGCTGTCCGGATAAACCTTGCATCCGACCCCCTTGAGACGGCGTTTTCGCAGGAAGAGCTTGAGTGGCCTTCGCACCGCCGTGAAACGGTACGGAAGACGGCTGCGATGCCGTAGCCGGCACCTTGCCCACCAAGGTTGCCGGTGACTTCTTTGCCAGCTGGCCTGGGAGGGCCCCCGACCCCCTTTCTGTCTTTGTGCCCTGATTTGCAATGCTACCTACAATGCTGCTGCTGTGCTTTTTCTTTGGCAGCAGGTTGGAGGGAAGGCTCCCTTTCGATGAACCTGTGCCAGCTTTCGGTGCCTTCTTAGGCTTTGGAGGTGCGAGAGGCTTCGCTGATTTGGCTTCTAGCCCGGGCTCTGGCGTCTTTGAAGGGTGATGCTTGCCTTCCTGCTGTCCTCCGGGCATTTGAAAGGGCACACCAAAGTATGGCTCCTGTTGTCCAGGTTGCGAAGGATTGCTGAGGTTTGGCATCCCAGGAATCTGAGGGAAGTTCATGCCTTGTGGAACGCTCTGGCCGGCCTTCCCTTGTGATCCCGAGGCACTCGACATATGGGCTAGGTACTGATTTGCCATGGCCCACATGTTGGCAAAATTTTGGCGTCCCTGCATGACGGACAACCGTATCACCTTCGGCACCGAAGCAAGCATGGAAGGCGGGAGGATGACCCGTTGTGGGGCCAGGAATGGAAGCATGGCTGGATGCATCATCGGAGGCATTCCACCTGGTGGGAACATCGGCGGCCATTGTGTCACCCCTTCTTGCGACCGGGCATGAGGCTCTTGCTCTGCAGGTGGGGTTGGCTCCTTGGGAATCTCCATGGGCACTTCCTTGGAAGGTGGCGGGGATGGCGCCTTGGGGGCTTTCTTCTGCTTCTTCGGAGGTGGCGTCGGTTGTGGTTCCTCCTTGGGCTCCTCTTTCTTGGTGGAAACAGGAGGCTCTCCACGACAGATCGGGCAGTAGTACTCCACATCATCTGCCATGTTCAAGTACTCTTCCTGCGACATGCCCTCACATTCTGCATGGATCCACTTGGCGCACTTGTCGCACTGGATCATGGGAATGTTGTCCCTGGCCCTGTACACTCGCTCGCAGATTGGGCAGTAAGATCCCTGCGAAAACAGCCTGCCGCACGCGCTGCACAAGGATGGGTCTTGGCTCCACCATCGTGTGACTTCTTTGTTCCCACAGCTCCTGCAGACTTTTGACTTTTTGCCTCTGCTTGCTGTTAGTTCGTCGGTCTTCGAGAAGGGTGTTGTTTTCTTCCCTCCTTTGCGTTGGGATCCACTCCCTCCAACTGCGGAGAGAGTCCTGGCCGCTTCTTCGTCCTCGTCCATGTCTTGCAGAGCAGTTTCCAGGGCAACCGTCCCCAGCAGCTCGAGGGGATCCACTGGCGCTTTTCTCTCTCGGGCTGTGTTTGAGGCATCCTCCGTATCTTCGTATCTTTTGATGGGCACCTTTCTCTTGGAGGCTGGACGCAGCACGCGCCGCTTGGCTTGCGGACTCGTGCTTGGTTCGTCTTGATCGTCGGTGTCTTCGTCCAGTGCTCTTCCTTTTGGCGATGTGTCCTCTTGTTCTTCTCGAGGTCCTCGTGTTGGTTTCCTGGATACGGCATCCTCCTCTTTCACCTGGAGCTTCGGTTCTTCCTTCGGGCTGTCCTCGTCCTCCGATTCCAATTGTTCGGAGGTGAGGATATCTGGTTCTGCGGTGTTTTTCTGTCCTAACCCTTCCGGGCTGGATCCGTCAATGCGAGGATGTGTGGGCATGGGTACATCCGTCGGATGCTTGGCAGGATCCGGTGCGGTGGGCGCTTTGTTTGCGGTTTTGCTTCCCTCGTGATCTGCATTGGCTGGTTGCCGTGAGCTTGGGGACGCTTCTTGAGAATCCCCATGGGATGCATGGCCTTTCTCCTCTTGGGAAGGACTGAGAATCACATCCTTGGATTCCTTTTCTTCTCTTTCAACGTGATCGATTTTCTTCAGCGTTTTTTTCTTTTTCTTTTTCTTCGCCTTGGTTTTTGCAGGTTCTTGGTGTTTCTCGTTGTGCATTCTTTCCTTTTCCCATTGGGTGGCTTCTCGTATGCTTTCTCCCAGCTCGGTCCCTTGTTTCCCTCTCCGGGTGGAATCCATGTCTTCGCTTCGGAACGGACGCACGTTACCTCCGTTTGCATGCACCCAAGCACTGCATCGCGCGTGTTTCGCACTTCGGTCAGTGACCGTTTCGTTCGATCTCTCGTTTTCCACGCACTCCGACACCTTGGCTTGGACGTACAAATCGTTGGAACCGAAGAACTGCACGAGTTGGGCGTCTTTGCTTTTCTTCTCTTTCCGCAGGTGCGTACTGGCTTGGTTTTCGTCCATCACCTGCGTGGCATCGTGTGATTTCACGTCGGTCAGTTTCGGGTCTCGTCCACGTCGCATTTGCATCGTTTCGTTCGTCTGTGTTCGTTCTATTTCCCGTTCCATCGACGCCTCCGTTCGGTTGGTTTCGTGTGTCGTTTCTTTCGTGGCGTTCTTCGGCATGGTGTCCGGTTTCGTGTGGTTCGCATGGATTCGTGCACGTACTTTGGCTGGCCACCACGGGAATCCACGCACGCGCACCCACACCACGTCGTGTGTGGCGAGTGGTGTTTGTTCGACCGTCGACGCTTCTTCGACGGGTTGGGTCCGTGGTGGTTCCGACGCGTGCACGTCTTCTTCTTCTTCGTCTTCGTCTGTGTGGGTTGAGTTTCCTTTTCTTTTTTCTCTTCCACCGTGATCTTCGTCACCTGTTTTCACGCCTTTTGTTTTCGTCTTGGTTGGTGTGACTTGCGACGCCTGTTGGGTGGATGGCGTCGGCTGGGTGGCGTATCCTTTGGTCCCTGTTTTCCCATGGGATCCGCTGGTACGGTCTGCGTCTCTTCCACGTGCATGGTTTCGTCTACCTTCCGTCGGTTCCATCGTTCCACCTCGGTCACGTGTTCCTTCCACGGGTGTGTGCGAAGCACCACCGCCGTCGTCGTCGCTCATCCCACACGCACCTGCACGTCCCACCATCCGATCGGTCCACCCAACCAACCCTCTCCCCCTCCCTCTCTCGATCTCTCTCCTTCTCTCGGTGGGGGTGGAGGATGAGGGACCGGACCAGGCAGGGGATGGGACTGTGGCGCACAGGGGTCGAGGGGAAGGTGGAAGCACGGCCTGCAGGAAGAACGAAAGGTTGATGCCCATGAGACAACCACGGAAAGAATGAAAGAAAGATAGGAGATGCATCCGTGGATCGCATCCGATCGGACATGGAAGAGAAAACGAACGAATGGGAACCGTCCGAAAATACGGCGTGGTGGGGAACGGAACCAACCGTGGACGAGACGCAAGTACCCGGCGTGTCCGACGTTCACGTATGCGCGGTGCGCGAACCCTCTCGCCACCCACAGAGGTGGAGGTGGGTGAAATGTCGCGCACGGTGTCCTGTGGCCATCCACTTTCGTCCGATGTGACCATCTCCCGCACCACCGTACACGTCTGTCACACGTGGACATCGAGACCCGCTCGATGCAGAGCCGAAACCCGAGGCATCGATCGCAGAGCAAGCTGTGACGATCTATGAAAAAATCCTCTGCGGTACATGCAAAGGTGGTTGGGATCGAATCCAGCAGGTCCGGAGAAGGATTTGCACCGTAGAATCGGTGGAAAATACGGGGGAACCATGCCAAACCCTGTCGATGTTTTCACCATGGTGTTCCAGCCAGATTTGCGCATTGAACGAAAAAAACATGACGATGTAAACAAGACAAGGAATCCACGCACAAATGCTACGGGAAGGTCAGATGCAGGACATGAAGACGGAAATTCCGACCGATGAAGACAAAATGGACAGAACACCAATCGTTGCTGTCAGTTTCACAAGCCCATCCATCAAACTAATGATCGCACAAAACTTGGAAATCCACAACGCGTGCGTCAACATGTACTCCCACATACATCTCTGGATGGAAGCAAAGGAAGGAGAACTGAAGCAAGCGTAATAGTGCCAGACAAAATACACAAGGCTAGGAGAAGAGGACAAGTAGAATAACAAAAATCCAACAAATCCGCTTTTCGTTGGATTGCGCTAACTACGCAGATACTCATGCAGGCCAGGATTACAAACCTGGCACCAACAAAAACAAAATTCTGCACCCAATCAATCCATCAGAAGAACATCTAGAATGAGGTCGAAGTTCTGTGCACGTTGGGGTCCCCCGTGCAGATCCGGGCAGTCCGGGCGCCCCCGATTGACCACGCAGCTGACCTTCTGAATGAAAGGTCCCTTGGCAGAGCTATGGATGC
>JBBULP010000289.1:0-11744 GCA_038048775.1 Picocystis salinarum | reverse complement strand
AAGGAGGGAGATTGCCGTGGATGTGGGTGGACAAGGAGGTTCTTGGTGGTGGGATGACCGGTGCAGGCATTCGGTGCTTCAACGAAAAAAGTGGATGAATCAGGCACGCAGTCGAGTCTGCATATGCGCCTACGAGTGGGAAGATTTGGAACAATTGGAAAACATTGAAGTTCCTAGCATACCCATACATGCAGAGGGAAGGAACCCTGTTCACTTCTCATACCACAGTGCAGATGGTGCAACTACTGTGCATGCCTTGCTGCACCAATGTGGTAAGCACAGGCTATGCCATGGATGTGGAGAAAGGCAACCTCCATAGTAATGCAAGAAGACACGTCGAGATCAGACCTAAAACACGATCTACTGAAGAAATTCATCCAAGGAATCATCTGCAAGCGTACACGCACACGAAGCCCCACCTCAGATCGCATGTTACAAGCAAGTTATGTTGCCAAGCAAGTCTTGGCGAGCAGGAAAACGTTGACTTCATCAATGTAGGAAAAATACTTTCATGGTTGAGAATCCCTTAGACGTAGAGATGCCGAAGATTTATGCCAAACAGCAAGCGAATTAGCCATCAACTGGTTTGCACGCAAGTACGGTAGAAATCCAAGGGAACAAAGATCAGAACAGCTAGGACCATTGAAGGTGCCGAAGAAGGGAGACAAGCTGCGTTGTAAGTTCAAACTCAGCCGATGCATTGACAGAAAACAGAACCATCTGCATCAAACGAAAGCCGTAAGAATGGTTTGTAATTGTAGACAACCACGGATTTTCTGTTGATCCTCCACTCCTACATCCTCGCAGACGGTAATCTCATTCTTTAGCTCTGCCACCATGAACAATTGGTAAACAATGGCCAAGCAGTCGTACTCACAAACTCTGGGAAGTAAATGCGGCTCTTCGAGAAACTGATTGCATCAGCTGTTATCCTGGGTTCTTAACTGAGACTCTACAGAATTTCTGCTGCTTTGGAGGCATCAAGAGTGTCACTTTCAGACTCATTCTATGGATGCGCAAATGAGATTGAGGATGACAGAAACCTTTTTCAGTTCTAACCACATTGGCAGTCGACAACCTTGCTGTTGCTTTCCCCTTGTGGAACTTCACCCATTCCAGAAACTTCTTTCTCAGCGCAGAGCTTGTAAACCACCTTGCTCAGACCACAGAACTTTAGGTGATCTATGGATGCACCACTCTTCAGAGCTAAAAATTCTACAAAATCGCCATGGGTCACTACATGCTTCCCATTCAGCAATCTCTGAGGAAACAGACCTGGAAACACGCAGCAGGGAACAACAGCAAATGGCTTCTTGTAACGAAGGGAGAAATCTACAATGTTTTCTGTTGCTTCATCAGGATGCATACCGATGCATATACTGCAGTTCTGGAGCAGTGCCTTGTATTTGTCATCCAGCCAGAGATTGCTATCGAAGAGGCGCTGCAAATACGGTGGAGCACCCCTTGTGACAGCTTCTGCACTTCTGGAAAGTGTGCTGTGCTGTCTCCGTGTAAATTTCTGCTCACGCGGATCTATTGTCGTGCATGGTATTCCTCGAACTGTGAAGAGTTCGAAGGCTACGTTGCCTCTGCCTCCTGCAACGTCAAGTACTCCTGTGCCCATACTCAGCCTCGAACTGCCATACGTGTCCACCAGCCAATCCACAAATACCTTGGCTCTTTTTCTCTTGCTTTGTGCCTCATTTTTGTGAGGATTATCCGATAACGCAGACTTCCGTTCCTTTCTCTGATTGAGGAAGGCTTGCTTTTCAGTTGCGCCATTGGCGTGCAAGAACTTGCAAGTGTCTCCAGAAGAACACCTCCCAGTGTTCAAGAAGAACTTGCACAATCCAGCACTCTTCTTTTCCACCTGCGTATCTAATATGTCCTCTTTCACATTGGGCAGCAGTATCCTTCTCGGCACGAAGTGCTCCTGAGGATGTGCTTCCTTCCAAGATTCGACCACGTCCACGTCCTTCACACGCAACGTCCTCCCACTTTCTTCCATCGCACCGTCGACCATCACAATGTCTCCGAGCTTCAGCTGGTCTCGGAATACTTTCACTTGCTCTTCGGTCATTTCGTCACCTGTCTTGACGCAAAGTTCGATCCCATGATTCGCACCTTCCGCTACCTGCAGTTCCAGCTCGTAGAACACCAACTTCCGACTCACTCGCCTTCGGAACACCAGCTGCCCACGTAGAGTGGTTTGTGCAGACGGACGCGTTGCCACTGCGCAAGCATTGGATTGCGCCATGGCATGCGCAGGCGGATGCCTGCAGTCTTCCTCTGCCGGCACTTGGACAATGCGCTTGTGATACAATATGCAGCAACTTTCCATCCCATCCAACATGGATGGAGGAGAGGATGTGGGCAATCGAAGAACACATGCAGTGAACTGCACGGAGACTGATGCATGGTAGCGGAGGATTCTGCATGGCCTGTTGCCATTGCCTAATGGCGATGGAACAGGACCCAATGGTCCTCCAACGGCATGCTGCTTTGTTGTGGAAGTTTCCAAGATTGGTGTGCTGTTCGGAGGCATGGTGGTCGTGTTATTTTTATTGCATTGAAGGTGGCTTTGACCAAAATTGTTAGAGAACTGAAGTAGTAGGCTTCACGCAGCATCACTGTTCGTTTCCTTGCCACCGTCAATTTGCTGCGGCATGGGTGCTACTCTGTCATCCCAGCCTTCACGTTGTTCAACACTTGTTCAGCGGGGCTCGAACGGAACAAACAAATAAGTGCAGGCAAATGATTTTTGCAGGCCAATCCAAATCGATCTTGTGCAGGCTGAAGTTGACCTGTCCAGCCGACATGGAGTGATTACCCTGTTTGATGGACCAGACTCATCTGGCGACATCTGCCACAATTTGGTTCTGGAGACCTATCCAACGCTCCCGTTATGGGCAAGTCCTACTTCTGGATGTGAGTTGATTCATTCTTATTGCTTCCTCTTTCTATCCAGCAAGTAAGTGTAGCATCAAGCAGACGAAGGCGATGAACAGCTGGGCATAGTTGCCCACCGCATGTTGCACAAGTGCGCCTGACCTTCCCCAGGCACCGGTTGCGCTTGTTTCCGGTGCACCAACCACCACGGATGCTGTTTCGAAGTTCTTTCTGCTTCTACAAGAGGACATCCCGTCTTTATCCCTTGCTGAGCACGCTTCGTGGACATCTTCGTCCTGTGTCCACTCTCCGAACTTCTCTCCAGGAGGATTCCGACATGCATCGCAAACTCCGTTCCCCACCGTGGGCTTCCGTCGAAGCATCGTGGACTCGAACTCAATTCCCACTATCGATTCTTTCCACGTTTTCTCCGCGCACGTGGCCGTTCGTCGACGCAACGTGTTGTCGTGTCGTTGCAGGCCAGGTGCACCGTCCCCGTTCTCGTTCGTCATCTTCCCATCCACGCATCCGTTCGTCCAGTCCACGCGCACGTGCGTTTGCAGGTGCATCACCTCCGTTTCCATCCATCCTGTTCCCCCGTTCGTCCCATGGATTGTCGCTGCAGCCAGCCACAACGCGCGCCTCGCCATCGCCATGGGCATGGCCGTGTCGGTCCACGACCTTCCTTTCCACGGGTTCGTTTCCTTTTCAAAGGGACCGCAGACCCGGATCGTTTCCCTTTCAAATCCGGATTGAACCCGAACAGACCGGGATGGATCCGGGTTCGGAGGTGCGAAGCGACCCTTCGTGGCCGTCGATGGGATCGTGTGAGGTGGTGAGAGACGAAGCACACGACGCAGCCAAGGCGGTGCGACGCACAGGAAGCCGTCCTCGCACGATCTAGGCCAAGTCGAACGGATGCGGCTGCAGCTGCGCCTCGTCGTTGGCGCACGAACACGGCGGTGCGCGTCGAGGCACATCGCACGACGCGAACCGACCATTGCGACATGGCCCGTCGAGGATGCTGAAGATTTCCCCTCGAGCTCCACGGGGAACGTCGGCGGATGCCCCGAGGTTCGGGCGGGTCGCCCAAGGTTCCGCTTCGGACAGCACCAATGAGCATCCCCCGCAGAGGATCCTTAGACATTCCTCAAGGCTCCTCTTCGAGCATCGTTCGTTTTTCTGGGGTGTCCCTTCCCTTCGGGTCTTTCCTCCTTTCCATCGGAGATCCCGCTTCCTTTTGAAAGGGAGTGCGTTTCCCTTTCGAACCCGAATCCGACCGGGTCTGTGGACAGGTTTCGAAAGGGGAACGAAGCGAAGAGACGACGTCTCGAAGCGCCACGAAGCGTCGCACAGTTCGCACGCGGTTCGGACGCACGTGCGCGCACCATGCGACGCGAAAACGGAGCGAAGATGGCGACAACAGGAGTGGTGGCGACCCTGTGCGCAGCCCTGTGGGCAGCAGCGGGCGCAGAAGGGGAGAAGGCGCTCTCGCCGACCCATCAGAAAGTGGTGGACGAGCTGTCGGTGGTGCTGGATTCGTATCGACAAGGTGATTTGAGACCTGCGGACGAATGGGCCGCGTTCAAAGTGGTGCAAGACGTCGTGCAAGAAGCAGGAGAACTGGACGGAGTGGAAATCATCGACTGTGGAGGAAAACATCAGCCGTACCCGAGGAACCTGCCCAAGACCGTGGATCCAAACGTCCTGCAGGATTTCCACCAGAGCTTCTCCCTCATGCAAGACATTGGGATGAACGAACAAGACCTGAACGTGTACGACGATGGAAGCTCGCAATTCGTGGCTACCATCGAAGATGGATTCGTCCAAGGAGATGCCGGGCTGGTCTTCGATGCTCAAGGTAGGCTGTACCAAGAGAAGAATCACTTCTTCAGCAGAAGCGGAGAACCTTCTCCCAAACCAGTGCTCAAAGGACTGGATGTTGATAGGGACGGGAAGATGACTCAGTACGATGCGTTAGCAACAACCATCCAGAAATACGGTTACATGTACTTTCACTTCGTGGAGGAGACACTCCCCAAACTTGTCCTGCTGAAAGAATCAGGGGTATTGGAGAAGTACCCCGACATGAAGATCCTGATGTGGGGGCAACCATACGAAGCATCCTTTTTGGAACTCCTGGGGATCGAAGGAGATCGAGTGGTGGTGTACGAACCACACCAGACTTACCATGCAGATGTCCTGGCCTTTCCCACTCCATCCGCTAGAATCACGCCTGCCAAAGAGTCTTTGGAGCTTGTGAGGCAAGCACTGGGTGCCGACCAAATCATACCCGAGGAAGAGAGGTCCAAGATTATTTACTGCTCTCGTTCTGGTGAGAGCAGCAGAAAGGTTGTCAACGAAGATGAAATCATCCAGGCAATCGAAAAAGAATTCCCAGACGATGAAGTTGTCGTGTACACTTCCAGCAGCAATGCAAAGGAAGTCATCGATCTCTTCAAACACGCCAAATTGATCGTGGGTCCTCATGGGGCAGGGCTTTCGCATATACTGTTTGCCGCCCCCGGAACACCTGTTGTCGAGTTCTTGTTCATGCAAGACCCGCCCATGATGTTCTGGCACACATCAGCCTCTCTCGACCTTGACTACTGGATGGTGCCAGTTCCTCAGTCAGATTGGATGGGCTCAGTCATGGAAGTGCCAATTCAAGAAGTGGAGGATGTTCTCCACGCCATCCAGACTGCTGCCACGGATTCACCAACCTGTGACCCAGGAAACGCCTTGCAAGAGAACGGTGACTGCGTGCCCTGCACGGCAGGGACATACGCGTTTGCCGCAGATGCTCCTGCCTGCAAAAAGTGCTTCCAAGGTCAGGTTGCAGAAGGTGAAGGAAACACTGCATGTCGCACTTGCCCGCCAAATACGTATGCGGTAGATGGGAAGTCTTGTGTCCCATGCCCAGAAGGAACAGCGACTCCCCTCCCTGGCGCGTACAAGAAGGAACAGTGTACACCCAAAACTGCCAACAACGGCCACGATCTCGCTAAAAACATGGAAATCTTCAGGAAGCTATCTCCAGGTATCACTGGTGTTCGTGGCAGAATGGCTCAAGAGGTTGATGAAATGCTCAACTCTCCAGAATTCACGAGTGCAGCTGCGTGCCAGCTCATCCGTGCCATCGCAGGATCTATGAGTGGTGATTACTTGTACTCCACTGCTGCTTCATTGGAGGAGTGTGAGAGCTTGGAGGACATCAGACGAGAAGAGGCACTTGCAGCAGCGGTTGAGGATGGCATTGAGGAGACCATTGCCGAGGAGGAGATGCTGGACGAGTTGGAAGCCCCGGCGCCAGAACCAGAAAGCCTCGACATTGCATCTGAGGCAGAAATACCAGCAGCAGAGGAAATGATTGATGAGTTGGAAGCCCCGACGCCAGAACCAGATAGCCTTGACATTGCATCTGAGGCAGAAATACCAGCAGCAGAGGAAATGATTGATGAGTTGGAAGCCCCGGCGCCAGAGCCAGAAGATGGAGCAACTTTGACAGAAGAAGACTCCTCCTTCTGGGAAGAGGAATACATTGTTGGTGGGGTCGTCATTCCTCGTGTGGATGAACCTGCCCCGGCTCCTGAAGAAGAGGAGTTTGAAGTGGCTGATGGAGGGGATATCCCTGAGGATGATGACGTTGTCTTGAACGAAGAAGCGGAGGTATCTGCTCCGGCTCCTGAGGAGTTTGTGGAAGACGAGGTACCCGCTCCTGTATTCGAGGATGAGGAAGAAATGGACGACCAGATACCAGCTCCTGTTCCGGAAGAAGAATGGTATTCCCCTTCAATCGACGAAGACGGAGAGGAGCCAGCCGACGAAACACCTGCTGTGGAATCCACTGAAGTCGATATGTCTCTGGTGGACCACCGCACATTCGTTTCTGATGATACTTGTCCCACCGGAATTGCATACCAAGTTCCTGATGTTATCCGTGCCAGTTCTTCTAGTAGTGATACAAGATGTGTCGAGTGTGACCAACAGATTCTCGCAAGCATTGAAGCATGCCAGTCCCTATCGGACGATGAAGCTTGCTGTGATGCGGCTGCAACTTGGAACAATGGTGGTTGCTACTGTGTGGAGGAAAGCGCAGAACGTGCAGAAGAGGCTGGTGCCACTTTGCACTTCATGGATCTTATTGCACCACTTTGTGGATTCGAGCGCATTTCACCAGAGGACCAGAACTGTCCCGAGACGTTTTCTGAACCTACGGAAGGGGACAATGGGAGTGGCATCACGAGACCAAGCCACATGGTGGTGGTGGTGGCTGGTGCACTTGCCATTCTCTTGGGCACTGCAGCAAGTTACACATAATCGCCCGATCAGAGCCACGCATGGAAAATCCTAATTTATCTGTGACCTTTTCATTTTCTGCTCCGTCCCTCCATCGCTCGTTGTCTTGCCTCCTCTCCCGTGCACAGCTGCAAGCCTCCACGTCTGCTCCTGCGTGTCTGGTTCTCTTGGTGTCCATGGCTGCATCACCAGCTGCTCCCATCACTTCGTTGCTCGTGGCCATCGTGGGTCCTTCGTTTGTGGTTCGAAACGTAGAAAATCTCCTACCTTACCCGAAAGATCTTCCAGATATCGCTTCGAAACGCCATGTGCCGAAGGAGCGCCTCGATCTCGTATGCCCTGGCCCAGGCTTCGACGTCGTCCTCTGCGGGCCACGTATCCATCTCGTCCCCTCCGCTCGTCCTCTGCAGGTCGCGCTCCTTCGTCCCCCACGTTTTCGACGATTCGTCGGTCAAAACGGCACGATCGTGCCGTGTGCTGCAGAGGAGGAGGGGTCCGTGGTTGGTGCGTCGGACGAAGCGCGCACGTGTTTCGTGCGTCACGAGACGTCATGGCGACGCACTTGGCGCACGTCATGGCTTCCACACGCGCTCCTCTGCCTCTTCGTGGGAACAGAGGTCGTGGGAAAGGTCGACGGAACGGCCTGCGCGGCGGAGGGGTGTGTCGAGCGGGCACGATGGAAGAACAAGCCAAGGAATTCGCCGACGCCGAGCGTCGGTGGGAAGAGAGCGTGCGTGGCGATGGCGTTGGCGGAACGTGCAAGTGCGGCAAGAGAGGCGGAGGAGCTGACGCGACGTGCTGCAGATCCGCCAAGGACGCGTCAAGCCCGTGACGTCCAAGGAATTCAAGAAGCTCCGCGAAGAAGAAGGCTGGAAGGTGTTGGACGTACGTCCGCCAGAAGAAGTGAACAAAGCCGAAGTGAAAGACACCGTCCAAGTGCCTCTGTTCGTGGTCGACGACGATCCGAGCATCGGAGGGTTGTTGAAGCAAGTGTCTTCGTTCGGCATGGGCGGCTGGTGGTTGGGCGGCAAACACATGAAGCCCAACGAAACGTTCATGGCGGACGTGCAGCAACAGCTGAAGAAGGACCAACCCGTGATCGTGTGCTGCCAGAAAGGCTTGCGCTCGTTGTCGGCGTGCGAGCAGCTGGCGAAAGCTGGATACGAACAGATCGGTTGGCTCACCGGCGGATTCGATGCGTGCGAGAAGGAAGACTTGGAGACGGTGACCGGCATCGACGTGCGTTATGCTGGCATCGGCGGACTCTCCGAAGCGCTGGGATGGACAGAAGTGCAGCAACGCGAGAAGAAAGGTTTCATGGGCGGATTCGAGAACATCTTGAAGATATTCGCAGTGGTGTTGGTCCTCGACACCCTCCTGTTTGCCGTGGAAGCAATCATGGCCAACATGCGCAAGTAGTCGTGATGTCTTCGCTTTGTGTGCAAACCAGCATCTTCGTCCATGGCCACGTCTCCTCGTCCACATCGCGCACGCACGTGCCGTTTGCATCCGCGAAGACCTCCTCCCGTCCGTCCGACGTCCACGTGCAACCTCCACGTCCCACCACCACTTGTGGTGCCGCGTCCAGCTGGCATGCGCGCGTGTTCGGCGTTCCGACGTCGCACGTGGAAGCTGTCGCGTGTCGCATGGGCGTCGCTGTTCGTCCTGGCCGCGCCGTGCATCTTTCGTGGCTTTCCACGCCGTCGTTGGCCGACCTTGCCGGCCAAGCCGGACGAACTCGTGGATTGGCAGGAGCTGAGCCACGCCACCGCGTCGTACTGCGAAGCTGGTGGCACGTTGGTGTGCGCACATGGTGGAGAGTCCAAGCATCACATGGCCAACACCATGGAAGCGTTCCAATCCGCCTTGGACGGAGGCGTACGCTGCTTGGAAGCGGATGCAGCAGCAACCAAGGACGGACAGCTGGTGGTGCTGCACACAAGGGAGCTCTCTCAAATGACGGGCGTCCAAGACGTGCAAGTGGGAGATTTCACGTGGGAAGAAATCCAAGAGCTTGCAATCCATAAAGGAATACGAGTGCCCAAAGTCGAAGAGGTGCTGGCACGCTTTGCACCGAAAGTGGACCTCTTGATTGCGGATGCCAAAACACACAGCGTCCGTAGCGAAGCGGTGAACGAGGAACAAGTCTCCGAATTGATCGTGCGCGCCGTGAAGAAGTCCAATTGCAGCACCTGCCTCGCCTGGTCCAAGTCGGAAGATGTGATCCGCAAGCTGCAATCGGCACTGCCATCCCTACCTACAGGGATCGTCTTGAAGGATGATAGGATCAATCTAGGAAAGAATGCACTACAACACACCCACAGACAGTTGGCAAAGGTGATCGGCTATCATCACGAGACGGTGGACAGAGAGATCATCGCGCAGGTCCGCAGCTGGGACAAGCGGGTTGTTGCATGGACTGCTAACGATAGAGCCTCGGTCCGACGTCTCTTGGACTTAGGCGTTTACGGGCTCGTCACCAACTTTCCAACCACAGTGCAAAAAGCAGTGGACGAGAGAAACAAGCAATGCAGGCAAACAAATGCAACGTAGAACAGTTTATTTATTCACAACAATTGTGTAAATGCATGCGGCTACCGTAAAAAAAACACCATCATCAAGCAACAGTGCGCCCACTAGGTTCTGCAAGGGCTTCTATGCGCTTCTGCATCTCCAACCCTATCCTGCTGGACTTGAGATTATCTTCTAATATCTTGTTTGCATGTTGTGCAAACACATTGCTTACTGCTACTACATCCATGTGAAATGGATGCGCATTCGAGATCAAGACAGCAGCTTGAAAGGGGTCAAGAATGCCACCCAACATGGAGACCGTGAATTCAGACAGGGTACGTTGCTCTTGCCGAAGATTTTCCTTCAATTCATCGAGCACGCCACTCAACTCTGCCCTTGTTGCAGCTCTGTTGAGACAACCTCCAGATGCTGCACCAGCTGACGAGATCTGAAGGTCGCTTGCTTGCATTGTTAGTGCGCTGCAGTTCAGAATGCGTCTCTTCTCGAAGGTATCCTCTAATTTCAGCAGGAACTTCTTCCTGGCGTCAAGAATCTGCAAGAGCTTCTCCGGCGGCAAGTAAAGCGCGGACGCCACCTTCTCCCAATGATTGTTGTTGTCCTGTAAACCCATAGATCTGAACCTAGATATACACCCACTCACTAAACTACGGACATTCGGGCCTTCGCATCGATGCACAGCTATGCACAAACTAATAGAGTCCGAAACTAGTTCGCGGAGATCGTCGACCAGGGCTGGAGGTATGTCCCTTGCCGAGATGGCCTTGTGCTCCCGTTCCGCAACTTCCACAATGGATCGCATCCTTTCCAGGTGGTCCAGCCAGAGCTTGTGTAGAGCGCCTATGTTCTCTGGTGTCCACTCTGCTTCTGCAATGTCATGGGATGATAAAGCTGCCACGGTTTTCATGTGGGCAAAGTTGATCACGCGGTGCTTGGGCTTTTCCGCGCTTTCACTGGAAGTACAGGTGACTTGAGTGGACATGCGTTTGTCCATGAACATTTGCAGTTCCTCTATCTCTGAATTTCTCAGCTGCAACGCGTGTTCCAGTTCTCTGGTCTTGTCTTGCAACGCAATCTTCTCTTCCTGCACCGATTCCAACAGCTTCACCCTTGCAGTCAACTGCGCGACGCTTCTTTCCAGCTCTGCAGTCCTCTGTTTCTGCCTTTCCCTGTATCGTTTCTGGGCCTTCTTGTTCTGTTCATGTTGCTTGGTCGTCTTCCTTGGTTTTTGTCCGGCCACGAGTTTCTCGTCGTCCACAGCCGTCTCCGTGCTTCCGTTCGGCGTGACGTTCTTCCATTCTGGTTCGCCGGAGGTGGATGGGTTTCCAAAGTCCGAGCGAGGGTTTGCATCGTTTGCGTAGCGCGGGTTCACGGGTGGCACGCCTGCTCCGACGTACCTGGGCAGGTTTTGTCCTTGCGTCTGCATCTGCACCAGGCCTTCATTCCGCAGCGTCGCGAGGTAGTTGTCGAAGAACGTGTCCACCGGGAACTGTTCCGCAAAGGCGGCCGAGTTCGGATCCAGCCATCCGTCCGCCGCTTCCATCTCCCCCTCCTTGTTCCGTGCCTCGCACACGCTCCTCCTGCACGCTCACGAGCCACTTCCGACGTCGATCGTGTCGCTCTGCAGGCCGCGTGTGCGTGGCTCGCTTCGTCGCGACACGATCGAAATGAGGACCAAAGCACGATCACGAGCGGTTGAGATGGAACCGAGACCGTGGTCTGTCCCCGACACGATCCGGGTTCGATTGGAAACGCTTGAAAGGAACAGACCCGAAAGGCGTCGGGTTCGAAGGTCGGACGTGCCCGATCCGCCGGGAGGGGGAAGGAAGAGCAGATGGCGACGAGGAGGACTGGGGTGGAGCGGAAGCTCTGCGAGGCATGGCGAATCTTACGCGGGGAGGGACACGGGCCACCCTCGGATCGGGAGGGGGGAAAGACCCGAACGAGCACCGAAACAGGACGGTGTGCCGTCGAGGAAAGCGAGGGAGGGCGCAATGCCCCCCTTCCGCCCCGGGCATCCACCC
>JBBULP010000287.1:0-44514 GCA_038048775.1 Picocystis salinarum | reverse complement strand
TGTGAAGAGCATGCTGGGACTGTTCCAGGCTCATCTTCTCCTGCTTCAAGGATTCCTGGAGGGATGCAAGATCCAGCTCTTGTTGGTGCAGGTGGGCAGCCTTCTCCTTCAGATTGGCTTCTGTGGTACTCAAAAGCTGCACATGCTTTTCAAGCTTGGCTTGCTCTTTGTAGAATGTTTCCTGCATTGAAGAATATTTTTCATGCAGTTTCTGTTGCTGTTTAAGGATATTCTGTTCGTTTGAATCTTTTTCTTGTTGGAACACCATTGTGTCTTCTTCAAGCTTCTGAAACCGTTCCTCAACATGTTTTTGTTGCTTTGTGACTCTTGATTGTTCAGCTTGAAGTTCTTGTTGATCATGTTGAATTTGGTCGCTCATAGCTTTCTGCTCCATTGCAATCTTGCTTAGTCTTTCCCTCTCTTTTTCTATATGCTTCTGCTCCCTTTCAAACTCTTCTTGGGCCACTCGAAAAGCTTCCTTCTCTTCCATCATACGAACACTTTGTTCTTGCTGCTCTTGTTCTTGCTGTGAAAGGCGCTTTCTTAGACTGTCTTCTTTGGCCACTAATTCATTTTCCCAACTGGCTAGCTTACCCTCCTTTTGGCCAATCAGCTCCATCTTACGTTCTGCACGATCTTCAAGTTGCTGAAGTTCTCGCTCGCGCACTACGTATGGGTTACTTATTCTTTGCTTCCAGTCTTGCAATAGTGGTTCCAGGGGATGTACTCTGCCTACATGCATAGAGTGGGTATGTGCTGCATTCTCGCATGAAGCTTGATGCACTTGCTCTGCCCGCACGAAGACAAGAGCTTCATTGTATTTGACTATTTCTTCCACTTCCTCGAGAAAAGCTTGCTTGTCTTTGAGCTCACCTAGCTGTTCCTCAAGTCGAGCCATTGCCTCTGCAGTCTCTCGATCTTGCTGGGCCATTTTCCTTCTTGCTTCAGTACGATAGGATTCAAGTTGACTCTTCTCATCCTTGCTTTGCCTTTGTAGCATTTGTAGCTCCTCTGATACAAGGGCTAGTTGTTCTTCTGCCTCCCTTGTCTTTTTCTTCACCTCCTCAATCTTCTGAGTTTCTTCCTCAACAGCTTCTTTGGCTGCCAATTGAGAATACTCTGCTTCATCGCAGGCTTGTCGTTTTTTTTCCTCTTCTTGCATAATGCTTTTGTCTAGGTCAGCTTTTGTCGCAAAGAGGGCTGTCAGACTTTCTCTCAGATATGATTCTTCATCGTGAAGTTTCTGCAGTGCCTCTTCAGCCTGTCTGGATTGATCTCGCGTCTCTTCCAACTGAAGGTTTGCTTCCATTTGATTTTGCTTCGTTCTCGCTTCACATTCTTGCAGGAACAAGTCAGTTTCTCTCCTTTTCTGTCTTATCCTTTTCTCGTCTTCTTCCACCTCAGCTGCTCGCAATGCAATCACGTGTTCCTTATGTTTGATTTTCGCTTCCCTTTCGAAAAGCTGTTCAGCGAGGTTTTTCAGGTAATTTTCTCGGCTCTCCATCGTTTGGACCTGTTTTTTTGCCTTCCTCTCGTTCTTTTCTGTTGCGGTGATGCCAAAACCAGCACTTTCATCTTCGTTTGTTCGGTTGGTTCCAACTGATGCTGTGGGATGTTTCTGGTTTTCCTTGCCAACGAAGCACTGTTCTTGCCTAGTTTCCCGTCCTCCCTTCGCCTTCCAAACGCTCCGATTTCCCATCCCACGTTGACATTCGACCTTGTGCGTTCCTTCTTGGCGACACACGACGTCGTCCACTTGTGGTGTGGCAGGAAGCTGTTGCAACGCCGATCCCATTCCATTCCCATCCCGACCCTGCCCTTCTTGACGCGTGAATTCCTCCTCCAGACGCTCGAACCGCTTCCAGAGTTTCCATGCGCTCTTGCCAGCTCCATCCATCGTGGATGGCGTGGCTTGCGACACCTCCATTTTGCGCGGGAAAGGACGACCCTGCAAATTCCAAGCTCAACTGGGACGACCCCAACACGTCCAGGGTTGTGACGTCACAACGAAGGGGCGACCCCAGACATCCGGGGCGTCCCAATCCTTCCTCGATCGAGAGAGACCGCACGGAAGAAGAGGAGGATTTGAGAACGGCATCAAGTACCGGTCACAACGAGATGGACAGCTGGTCACTTGTGTCCTGCAAACGACATGCATCGCACTAGACGTGGATTCCACGTTCCATTGGACGCACATGGAGGACAAGAGTGAAGAAAGCATCGTTGTAACGACGTCAGGAGAACGAGGGATGACGCAAGAACGGGAACACAATGCGACGAGATTTCCAATCTCATCCTAGACTGGATGGCAGCAGGCGAAAGTCTCGTGCCTTCCACCCCATTCCCAAAGCAAACGATGCATGCAGTGCGATTCTTCCATGGAAGCGATTGCTTGATCCACAGCGAACACCGATGGAACGTTAGTCCACGAGCTACACGATGGTCCAACGCTTGCGATCGATCCGTCTGGTAGAAGAACGTTGTCTCGATGGTCCTGCATTCGAGCATTTTGAACGAATAGGATCAACGAGTGCATTTTATTCAGCGTCTCCTTCGAGTGACAAGAGCAAGCGCGACTTGTCACCCTCTGCCATTCGAGGCACGCCTTGTACATCCGTCCATATGTAACGAACGCGCGTACGCATCACGAACACACAGTGTTGTGCTGCAGCACAATTGGCCATCCGATCATGGGCTTGACCTGCATGTGACACGTCGTTGCACCTCCTTGTGACCTGTGCAACAGTGCTGTCCCTTGCATGGATGTCCAAGTCAGATGCACCACAGAACAGGATGAGCGGTAGTGCGTTCCGACGCACCAATCGACGTTCAAGCTGGCGCACTCGAGCATGGAGCGGACGAAGCGGCCCGCATCACGTGCCGATGTCTCCGACACG
Organism: Picocystis salinarum; assembly: GCA_038048775.1. Lineage (NCBI taxonomy): Eukaryota > Viridiplantae > Chlorophyta > Picocystophyceae > Picocystales > Picocystaceae > Picocystis > Picocystis salinarum. Next base: position 41,617 of record JBBULP010000287.1, on the reverse strand, counting down.
TGCGGCGTGGATGGGAGGCGCGGCAGGACTGGCGGTTGGGATCGCGGCTGGATGGTGCCTCGGCTGGAGCAAGGATGGAAGAGACAAGCTGGAGAAGGAGACAAGCGAACCCTCCACAGCCGAAACGCACGAAGCCTTGAAACACGGCGTGCCGTCGAGCCACACCTTGCGATTCTTCGAAGGATTCGTGTCTTGCTTCGATCAGCGAACAAGAAACCCAGATTGGGTATTGGAACATCTGACCAAGGACAAAATGAATGGACCAGGTGATCGAAACAATGCGTCTTTCCAAGAAGATTCGAATCTGAACAGGAAGTTTCGTAGTAAGCTTGAGGATTATAGAGGCTCAGGCTACGACAGGGGGCACCTTGCACCAGCTGCAAATCACCGTCTCACTCATCAGGGACTGCAGGACACTTTCACGCTCACTAATGTGAGCCCACAGGTCGGCAAAGGATTCAACCGAGATTACTGGGCCCGCTTTGAAAAGTTTGTGAAAGATCTGGTCTGGAACTCCGATGAAGTCTTCGTCGTGACTGGACCTTTGTATTTACCTTCGCAATCCACAAGTGGCGGGCAGTGGCGGATGAATTATCCCCTGATAGGCAGGATCCCACACTTGATAGCGGTACCTACACATTTCTACAAGGTAGTGCTTACTTATGGCGGTAAAGCGGGCAGGAACAATTACTCGGTGGGTGCTTTTGTCATGCCCAATGCCGAAATTGACCCAGGCACCCCGTTGGCTCGCTTCTCAGTTCGGTTGGATGATTTGGAGAGCGTTGCAGGAGTGTCATTTTTTCCGAAGCTGATCACGGAGGAAGCCAAGGAGAGCATCGATCGCATTGCTACAGGTTATCAGCTTTCAGCTAGGCACATGCTCCCTGAGTCTGCAGAGAGTCTCGAACAGTCGCTGGAGGCATTCAAATCCACCCAGCCGCCTCCAGTACAGGTGGAACCAGGAGTCAGTTCCTTGGTCCCTTTCAAACGGTTCGACCACCTATGCACCAAACACGAGTGCAAGCTCCCACCCACGAAATTTTGGGAGAAGAAGGACAAGAAGAAGCTCCTGAAGCCCGGCAAGGCGGCCAATTCTTAATAATGGACGGAATGGAAGCATCCTTTCACCCGCCCGCTACGTTGCCCTTGTCTTTTGCCAACTGTGGAGCTGTCATGCTTGCTGTTCCTTGCACACATTTCGAAAGGAAGGAACAACCAACGCTGCTCCGATCGCATCCCAAGCCTATCTCATCCTCTGCGATTGCTTTTCTAGAACCGCCTTTCGGAAGGGAACTGCCCGTTTGCTCCGCCAAAGTTCATACATGTGGTGAAGAGGAGGATGGCTCGCGAGCGACAGGGTCCAAGACGGCGAGATATTCCAATCCCTGCAGAGGAATGATCAGGAAGTATATCACGATCCTCGACAATCCATGTAGTTTTCGCGGCGGATGGCCGGTTGCCGATCCTACGCCCACGTGTCCTTCCTGCTGCCGCAGAGGATCGAGATCCACTTCTCTGAGTCTGCTGCGTCCTCGTGGCGGATCCTCTGCGCCGCATGTCGCACTCGAACCGCACCGTCCCACCCGTTCCCGCAGAGGCTACTGGTGCTCCTCTGTCGTTTCCTCGTCGGCACGCGGCCTTTCCTCGTCGATCTCGGAGCTATCCAATCGAAGCTCGTGGTTCGTCGTCATTTCGACGTGCGATTGACGCGGCGGCGGGACCGCCATGCGCTGCCATGGACGCGCTTTGGGCGCTCCACGAGGAGCCACGGGACGTGCCAAGAGACGTGGAAGTGCACACGTGCGTGCTGCAGCTGGAACAGACGCCGAAGCGGCCAAGAGAGGTGCGTCTGGTCGCGGATGGAGCGCAGCACGACACTGCAGCACGGGATCCGAAGACGTCGTGTGGCGGAGGAGTAGTAGTAGCGACGTCTTGCTGACCGACGACGCGACGGCGTTGCGAAATCGATGGCGAAAAATCGAATCCAACAGCGCAAGAAGTGGAACGTGCGATGAGCGAAGGTTTCACGCCGGTGGAAGACGTGAGGATGCGAACCACGTTTCCTCTCGCTGCAGTGATTGGACAGGAAGCCATCAAAACGGCGTTGCTCCTGGGAGCAGTGGATCCGACGCTAGGTGGCGTAGCCATCTCGGGCAGACGCGGAACTGCAAAGTCTGTCATGGCACGCGGACTGCACGCACTGCTCCCACCCATTGAAGTTGTGGAGGGATCCTATTGCAACGCAGATCCCACACGACCAAATGATTGGGAGACAGGGCTTGCCAGTTCGATCAATTATCAGGATGGAAGCGATGTGCCTACAAAGGTGAAGCCAGCCCCCTTCATCCAGATTCCTCTTGGAGTGACGGAAGATAGGCTGGTGGGAACTGTGGACATTGAGGAGTCAATGAAGCAGGGAAAGACTGTCTTTCAGCCAGGGTTGCTGGCAGAGGCGCACAGAGGCGTACTGTACATTGACGAGATCAATCTGCTTGATGAAGGCATCTCCAATTTGCTCCTTTCCATCCTTGCTGATGGAATCAACGTGGTGGAGAGAGAGGGCCTCTCCATCACCCACCCCTGCAAGCCGCTCCTGATTGCCACGTACAACCCAGAGGAAGGTGGAATCCGTGAGCACCTCCTTGATCGCATTGCCGTCACCCTTTCTGCTGACATGGCTATGTCATTTGATGACCGAGTGAGTGCCGTGGATATTGCAACTTCCTTCCAAGATTTTCGGGCGACGGTGCTGAGCGAAGCAGAGGAAGCAACAGACTCAACCAAAACGCAAGTTGTTCTGGCTCGCGAGTGGTTGGAAGATGTGACAATAGGGGACAAGCAAGTCCAGTACCTTGTTGATGAGTGCATGCGTGGTCAGGTCCAGGGCCATCGAGCGGAGCTCTTTGCCACTCGTGTAGCGATGGCACATGCGGCGCTGGGTGGGAGGGACAGTGTCACCCCTGAAGACTTGAAGAAGGCAGTGGAGCTGGTCATTCTACCACGAGCAACCCAAATAGATGCTCCTCCTCCTGACCAACCTCCCCCTCCCCCTCCGCCACCCCCACAAGATGATGCTGAGGAAAACGAGGAGGAGGAAAACCAGGAAGAGGAAGAGCAAGAGGAGGAAGAAGAGACAGAAGAGGACAAGGAAGACGAGAGCGAACAAATTCCGGAAGAGTTTGTGTTCGATTCAGAAGGTGTGGTCATGGATGAGAACCTTTTGTACTTAGCTCAAATGCAGCAGCGCAATCAGGGTAGGAGTGGAAGGTCGAAAAATTTGATCTTCAGTGATGACAGGGGAAGGTACATCAAACCCATGTTGCCCAAGGGGAAAGTTACGAGACTGGCTGTAGATGCCACCATGCGTGCAGCTGCGCCCTACCAGGCGTCAAGGAGGGCACGCTCCACAACAGAGAGGAAGGTTTACGTGGAGAAATCTGACATGCGCAGTAAGAAGCTTGCTCGGAAAGCTGGGGCCCTTGTCATCTTTGTGGTGGATGCATCTGGTTCAATGGCTCTTAATCGAATGCAAAGTGCAAAGGGGGCTGCACTGCGCCTACTTACAGACTCTTATCAATCACGTGATCAAGTCTGCCTGATCCCCTTTCGTGGTGATAAGGCAGAGGTTCTTCTACCTCCTTCAAAATCTATTGCAATGGCTAAAAACCGTTTAGACCGCCTCCCATGCGGGGGTGGCTCGCCTCTCGCCCATGGGTTGACCACTGCAGTCAGGGTGGGAATGAATGCGCTCTCAGCTGGGGAAGTGGGGCGTTGCATGGTTGTTTGCCTCACTGACGGTCGTGCAAATGTAACTCTTGCGAAATCAAATGGGGACCCAGATGCCATAGCTCCTGATGCACCAAAACCCACGCAAGAAGATATCCGTGAAGAAATCCTGGGCATTTCAAAGAAGGTTGGGTTGGCAGGACTGCAGCTGCTTGTTATTGACACAGAGAACAAATTTGTGTCCACTGGTTTTGCCGAGGAAATCGCAAAAGCAGCAGGTGGAAAATACTACTACCTTCCAAATGCTAATGATGCCACCATTGCTGCGGCAACTTCGCAAGCCATTGCGGCGGCAAAGGCCTCTTGAAATTCATGCACACAGCCATATCTCATAAGGTCAAAGTTTTGGACAGCTTACTCAGCTTGCACCTGTGTAACCACATTTCACGTCTCCCATTTCCTTACAGCACCATCAATTTATTGGTCACTGTATCTTGCAAAGAATTCCTGTAAGATGGGTTGCACAACTTTTCTGGAGGCTTTGACATTGCGCTGTTGGAAAACTAATGATCCGGTGGGCATCCCAGCCTGAAGTTCTTCCTGCAAATGTAGTCCTACTGCTTCAGCTGTAAGATGCTGTGACAGCCTTGCAATGTGCGGAACACACTGTGCTGAAGGGATAATGACAAGCTGTCTTCTGTAAACTTGTGCTTCGTCGACAAATGATGGCAGGATGAACAAATAGTCCAATTTCTTATCCTTCATGAAACAATCAAGGTCACGATGGAAATTTTCCCGACCTACTATCCGCTGAACAGGGAGGTTGTTGCTACTCATTCCGACCTCCACGTTGCCAAATCTCCATTGCTTGAAGTCCCTCCGTAAGGTATCATAGGTCCCAAATGACTCCTGACTGCACTTGAGCTCCCGCAGATTTTCAAAGAGGCCTTTTGCACCAAGGGATCCTGCACCACGCAGGAGCAATGCTGCCATCTGTTCATCCAGGTCGGTGGTTCTCCCAGTATCTCGGTTCAGGCACACTGTGTCAGCCAGGATGGCACTGAGCATCAATTTGCATACTGAATGATCTGCAAGTATCTGGGGGTCTTGTGCTGCAATCATTTCTGCGACCAGCGATGCACACGAGCCCACCGGCGCAATGTGCCTTTCTTCTATGTTCATGAGTTTCCCTTCATCCACATGATGGTCCAACACCCCAACCACCACTTCCTCGAGCTTCTCCAGCATTCTCGGCAATCTGTTTTGATCGACGAGATAGATTGCAACCCTCTTTTTACGTTGCAGTTCGTGCATGTCTACCTCGTCCACGAAAAGAAGATCCGAAACTTCTACTCCAGTGACCTCCAAGAGCCAGGTGACGTCGGCCCGAAGTGCAAGATCGGCTCTTGGGATATTCACAAGCGGCACGTAAACCTCATGAGAATCAACCCTTTGCTTTAAGTACGCCAACATCACGGCCGAGACCACTGAGTCGAGGTCGGCGGATTCGTTGCCAAGCACAATCGTCACCATTTGTTCCTCCTTGTTCAGGCTGGTCTTGGCCGCTTTCAGGAAGCTGCGGAGCTCCTCCATGCCCTTCAAACGCTCCTTCTGCTTCACAGGAACCCTTTCGTACGTCTCGTGCGCATTCGATGCGGCATTCGTGGTCGCAACGTCCACGTAGACGCGCCTGTCGCGTGCGCAACGGATCGTCTCGTTTCGAACCGTTCTTGGACGGACCAAAGCACGACCACACCGCCTCCACAACTCATGATCCAAACAGGGCAAACCAACCGATATCGACCTCATCTCGAAGGAAAATTTGGACATTGCCGTTCGAGGAAAGGGTGTCGATGTACCGGTCGATTTTCGGCCAATTGGGAGGCATTCGGGATCCCTTTTTTCTGGATCGGAAGAGCTCGGTTTGGGAAACACAAGAGCCAAATGTTTGTCCATACACGTACTTGTTCGGATCAACGAGGTCAATGCAGCTCCTTGCGCAGCGACGGAGAGCAAGCCGTACTCATCATTCCTTCTGTTTCAGTTGGTTCCTCCTACCTTCGCCATGAAGAATTCTTCCCACGAAACTCTCGTGAGGATTTACGCTTTGACACCCCCACTACGCCGGTGGGAGGTCAAATCTTACTTCAATGATGAATTGAATTCAAACTTGACTCAGTTCTCTTTTGAATCTCTTGAAACATCAACGCGCCTCGGGCATCGTCATTCTCGAGGATCGAGGCAACTTTTTGAAGTGTGGGCTCACTCAAGAAAGTTGCTATCCTTCCTTCGTGCATGAGGAATGGCATGTGCTACCATCATGATGGGTTGACATCATGCCAACTTTTCATACGTTGGACAACTATGAAACGCAATCATCGTTGCACTTTATTCGTTTCGGGCTTTGCTCGACTTGCTGTCAGCTTTGACTTAAATTAAGCCGAGGCTCCGAATCCTTCCTCGACCACGCAATGGCAAGAGCAAGACGAGTTGTTCATGCAGAATACCAAACCCACGGAACTTTCTGTCGGTCCACAAGAAGTGCGAGTGCCTCCTCTTGAACATGATGCAACGCCCCGAAATGATGGTGTCTTTCTTCGAATGTTCCACGTCAACTTGGAAGGTTCGTATCATCAATTAAGATTGGATTCAAACACTACGACTTCTTGATTGACAAGCTCTTTTGGAAGACAACTTCTACTTCATTGACTTTCCTCAGGCTCACCTCTAGAAACCAAGTCGTTCCCACCGACAAACGCGTCGACGATAGCACACTTCTTACTACGCTTTGCTATGTTGTGGAGACGAACTTTGTGGTCTCCACGACCTTTGCATTGTTCAACCACACATATGCGACGTCCAAATCATTTGACATTGTACACATAACCCTGTTTCAAGCGCAACGGCACGACAAATCACGGCCTCCTCCTCTTCGTGGACTGCTCCATTCGATGTTCCTTGTCGAACCGCATCGCTCGTGGTCACTTGCACTTCGTTTCGTGGACGCACTCGGGTGGACCGACGTGGCCGCACGCCCACTCCCATCCCCACTCGAACAACTTCACAACGGGTTCACAACCGATGGCCTCCCTTCCCGTCGTCCTTCGATCCGAACCCGGTGGGTTGATTGGGAGAATCGAGCATTTTATTGGAGAAACGTTCCCAATTGAACCCGAAAGGCTCCTGGTTTCGTTTCGGGTTCACGTGCAGGTGGGATCGACACACGTGGACGTGCGCTTGGAACACGTCGGACGCATCCCTGGCTCTTCACGCGCATGGAAGGTGTTCTCTCGCACGAAAGGAAGAAGAAAAGGCTGCTGGAAGAGCTGGAGAGGTGCGAGGAACGGCCGAACGGACTGCGAAGGAAGCGAGCGAAGAGGAAGAGTGGCTGATCCAAGGGAAGCCACAGGTTGGAAAAGCTGCCCAAGAATTCCGGATACGTCGTCCATCGCAAAGGAGTCGTGAAGAAGTGCCTCGAGCTGTTGCACGCAGAAAGAGACAAGAAACAGCAGGAGGAGCTCGAAGATCTACTGGCGAGCCTCTCCATCTAATCCAGTGGGCAGGACAACACGACGGAAAGATGGTGCTCACTACCAGGAGACCTTGGCTGTACCTGTATGGAAACAGAATTGGCGGCATCACTGTCGTGCAGCACGAACTTGCACTCATCCAAAAGGTACTGCACGAAGAACTCTTGATACGGATATTCAGCCACTTGCCACCAGTGGCGCTGGGGAAGGTGGCATGTGTGTGCAAGGGGTGGAGAGACATCTGCACCACACCGAAGTTGTGGAATGCCGCTTGTCTAATCACGTGGCAAATGCATGGAGAAGACTTGAACAGAGAATTGGTCCACTCAAAATACGGAGGGGATTGGTATCGGATGTGGATCGAGCGGCCTAGGTTGCGCATGGATGGGTTGTACATAAGCAGAAACACTTACATCAGGACAGGAATCGTGCACTGGGATGTGAAGAATCCAGTGCACCTGGTTCGCTACTTTAGATACTACAGATTCTACCCCGACGGTACGTTTGTCTACAAGACATCGCCTCACCCCCCAGAAGAAGTTATCCAATTTATGCACATGCCCAAAACCAAGACACGAGGTGCACGCGTTGGCGTGTACGCAGGTTCTTACCACATGGAAGGCAATAAGATCCATGTGTCCATCGTCTACCCTGGCAAGAATCCTACAGAAATCAAGACGCGTCTACTGTTGCGTTCTACCTGTCCAGGTGCTTATAACCGTCTAAATATAGAGTCTCTCACAAGTAGCTATGAAGAGCGCAGGACGATGTACGATCCACATGAGGGCGTTCGTGTACAAGATGAAGCCCGTGTGCAAACTCACAGGACGGGACTGAACCCTTACATATTTGTTCCCTTTGAAGAGATACGCACCACACCACTGAACCTACCAGTCGACCAAATGGACTACTTTGTACCTGGTTGATTTGCACGAGCGGTATGCTACCTTTGCTAATGCGAGCGGATGCTTCACTCACACGGTCTGCACTTGTGCTTCAATAAAAATCGCGGACATTTTCTTCTTTGTCGAACGGAGCTCTCTGAATTGAGGCATTGCTGCAGCTGTGATGCCTGCTGCAGCCGCTTGGGAACTCCATTCTTTCTTCTTTCCGTTGGAATCTTCAGGGCTAGTCTTGGACATTCTGCAAAGCAATTTGCAGGAGTTGCTGAGGACTCTTGCCGATGACGTACCCAATGTCCACAAGGATGCCCATTTCTTCCCCTAACTCCTCCACTCTACGCTGCACTTCATCTGGACCGACGACATCTGGCATCAACAAGTTACACGCAACTTCTATGCCATCTTTGTGTGGAAGGGCCATGGCTTGCACGCCTGGCATCCCTCCACCTCTAGCGCTAACTTTCTTGGCCACTTGGGTGGCCTTTTGCAGATCTGTCGTTTGCATCCTCACGTTGTAGTTGACCACCCATGGACAAGCACCCACGACCGTGACACCGCTGTTTTCAGGCGGTGTTTTCGGTCCATATTGCAGCCATTCTTCCGCTCCATCCGGCCATTTTGGACATCCTTTCCACAGTCCTTCGCTTGCACCTTTGAAGTATCCCAACGCACGCCTGACTTCTGCCAGGCTCCTGTTTTTCGCATCTGCATCTCCATACAAGGCCACGCTCACCTCCGTCCTCTTCGCCAGTCCTTCCGCAACGCGCAAAGCCACTTCACGTGCCGTCCACGTCTCATCTTGGTCATCCTGCGGTGGTCGGATGGGTGCGCAGAGGACGTGGTCCACCGCTCCCAGCCTTGGATGGGCAGCCACGTGCTCGCGAAGGTCCACGTGTTCCACCGCATACGCCGAAAAGGCGGCCACGTCATCTGCAAATCGTTCGCGGCGGCTCCACGGCGCCACGAAGGTGTATCCTGTGCGATGGTAGGCGGCGTCGACGAACACCTGGGCGCACACGGCCGCGCCCAAGCGCATGGCGCGTTCCTCCAGCGCCTGCAACACCTTCCTGTCCTTCCCTTCCGACACGTAGACGTTGCAGGCGATGGCGATGGCGCGTTCCATCCTCGCCAAGCGCATGTGCGCGTGCACAAGACGTCGTTGGACGTCCCACCGTGCCCACCTCTGCACAGAAAGGTTGCATGGGCGAGAAGGATGCTTGGGACAGAAGAAAATTCATCCACAAGCCACGTGCTTGGAGGTGACGCAAGCGGACTCCAAGCATAACCATCCAGATGATGCAAGGAGCAGCGGTAGCAGAGTGGTGCTGCAACGACAGCGATGGATGGACTACTGATGGACAACGCTGCCATGGCGTGCGAGTAATCCGCTAGCGGGCCTCGAACCGCCATGCCTCTCGCTCTGCATGCCGTCCTGCTCCAAACTGGCCGATGCCAGTGAGGTCTGGCTGGTTTCTGGATGCCACGCTGGCAACGCACGCTCGCACAACACAGTAAGAGGATCTACACCCTTGCAAATGAAGAGTCTCCTGCAAGACCCTAAGGAAGAAATAGAAACGCAGATGCATAATCAAGCACCTGCTGGTTCGTCGCTTGGCGTTCCGGATGAGCAGTGCCCACATTCTTGTCGTGGATGGCCGGCGTATCCCTTGCTCTTCTCCTCTTGATCCCATCACCATGTACCAAGCGAATTGCTTCCAACCCGCAACCGAAACCGAATTCTCTGCACATGGGACGTCCTTTGCAATCGGACCCGACGTGCATGCTACCCGTTCATCGGTGCGTTCTCAACGTGCAAGGAGAACGTGGTTGACGATCAGGAATGCGCCAATTTCGCTTCCAGAGCATCTGCACGTCGCAGCATACCGTCCACCATGACTTCGAGCGCCGAGACGCGTTGTTCCGCACGTTCCAAGGCTTCCTCGCATCGCTGGCACTTGTCTCCGGTCGCTTCCACGTCTTCCACGTACGAAGACACCCGCACGACCGCGTCTCGAACGCGTTCGAGACGTTCTGCCGCTTCGTAGTTCATGGCGACGGTGCGTTGTGCTTCGTCGGCGAGTGCGTCTCGTTTCGCCACTTGGACCAGCGCACGAGAAGCACGGCGCGTCTCTTCTTCGACATCTTCGGCGTCTTTCGGCATCCATCCGTGCTCGTGTCCGTGCAAGAACTTCTTCGCCATGTCCAGGAAAGCTTTGGTGCCGTCTGCGTCTTCGTTCTTGGCGTGTTCGAAACGCGTCCGATCTTCTACGCGCATCTGGTCGGCTGCCAGCGGCAGCAGCAGCTTCTTGGCGTCTTCCACGTCCATCTCCGGACGCACTTGCCACGCCAGGAGCGCTCTACCGTCCGTCCAAATCGCTGCGCGCGTCGTGGCGGAGGTGGCGAGGAGCACGGCACCGCGTGGCAAGACGACGACGTGCGACGTGCACGCGGTCAGGAGTCCCGTTTCTGCTGCGTTCCAATGCTTGCACATCGTGCTGCTTTGCATGGTTGCGGTGAGACGCATGCGGTCCACTTGCAGCACGTGCGCAGGCTCGTGGCACGTCGTCAAGCGTCCGCCCATGGTCATGGCCAACAGTTGACACGCGAAACCAGAAGCCAGGACGCGCACCCGTCCGTTTCGCACGGCTTGACGCACCGCCTTGGCCGTCTCGACGATCCATTCCATCTCGTCCGTGGCACGATGGACGGACGTCGTCACGACGACGCCGTCCAACACCTTCCACGTCTCTTCTTCCGGCAGCTGTCCCAAGTAGCACCGATACACGTCCCACACGTCTCCTTCTTCGCCGTAGGCTTGTTTCCACCGCTTCTCTCGCTCTTCCTCCCTTCCCACGTCCTCGCAGTCCAGCAGTGCGATCCGCATCCCCCTCCGCACCTATGCACCTCCCCTTCACGTGCAGCTATGGCCTCCTTCCATGCACGTCCAAGCCGATGCTGTCGGTCGCGCCTGCACCTCCCTGAACTCCATTCGCTTAACTCCATTCGGTTAACTTCGGATGGGTTAACTTCGGATGGGTTAACTTCGGATGGGAGAGGAACAGGAAGGTACAGGAAAGGGAAGGTTTTATTGCCGAGTGGGTAGGAGGGATGGTCCAGGAGAGCTGCTGCAAAGTTAGATGGGATGGAATGGACGAGGAAACAAGCATCCAAGTCCGTGGGAGAAAGGTTCATGGTTGGTGCTTGTCGTCCGGATCCTCCCCGTCTGCATCCAAGATGGATTGGAGACGTTCCCGCAAACGTTGCACCTCGTCGCTGCGTCCCCAACCCTCGTCCAAAGCTGGCTCTTCTCCCATGACTTCGAAATGACCCCCGCGCAAACGATTGGAACGCTCCCAATCCGTCATGTCCAAGCATGTCTCGGCAGGCAAAAACATGCTGTGACGTGGCTCGAAACGACAGTGATGTCCAGCTTCCACGCAAAATTCCAACAAATCTTGGGGATCCACCGCCTCTGGCTCCGGACACCTTCCCATCGCCGCTTCCACGTGCACAGCGAACCTACATGCGTCGTCCTCGCATTCAAAGGCCACGATGACGTCCACAGAAGAACTTTCCGATTCGAAGGCGCGTGATTTGAGGCTGTAGATCCCTTCCGCACCGCTGCCGCGACCGAAGATCAGCACGTGGACGTGGTCGGCGCTCTCCCACCAAGGCACTTCGTCCTCTTCCGACGTGTCGCTTGCAAAGTAACCGCCGCCCGTGCTGTCCGGCACGAAGTAGCAGCCACCAGGCGTGAAGCTTCGCATGCGTGCGACGTCTTCTCCCAAAGCTTCGGCGAAGCTCCCGCTTTCCTCGGCATTGAATTCGTCCGAGGAGGAGCACGAAGCCCGCATCCGTCTCCTTCCCGTCCTCCGCATCCTCGGCCTCGTCCAACAAACGCCGCAACGCATCGCGGCCGTCGCCATCTTCCCTTTGCGCACGTCTTCCTGTCGCCGTACGCCGACGTGTCGTCCACCAACACCCAACGAAACGTGACGCCTGCACCACCGCCTCACAAATCTCTGACAAACTCCTCTCCCACAAATCCCCCACCAACCTCTCTCCTCCAAATTTCGGTCACAAACTTCTTCCGGACAGTTCTCCCGTGTACAAACCTCTCTCCCGCATGTCTCTGCCAGAGAAATGCCTCTCCTTGTGCCAACACGGATGGGAGAAGCCATGGTGAAGGGACAGAATGAAGCGATGGGGAAGTAAAGGAAAAGAGCCAAGGACGGGTGTCGATCGGGACGTACCACCTACAGCTGCACTCGTGCGTCCAAGATCTTCTGCAAGGAATTGAAGTAGTAGTCCTCCATGTGTGCAGCCAAGGCACTGCTGTTGGAAAGGACGGCCAAAGCTTCCACAATGTCTTCGGCCTCGCCGTAACCAGTCTTGGCTACCGTCTCCAACCAGGGAGAAGGCAAGGTGGATGTGTATTGGATGCCATCTGGATCCACAAGCTCACCAGACTCCGTCACATACACTGGATGATCCACGTGCTTGTAGCCCAGGAGAAGTGGAACGCGAGGCACTGCATCTGCTTCATTGACCAAACGAAAACTGTCCGAAACCGAACGGTTGTACTCGGACACGAACTTCTCATTTCCAACTCGAGGCGATCCAAAATTGTACATGGACAACGTCATATTGGTCTTCTCCCTCCGATTCCGCTCGGCCAATGCAGCGGCCATCAGCGTAGCCAATGCGCCCCCCAAACTGTGTCCAGTGGTGTAAACCTTCCAATCCGATCCCTTCTCTTCTTCCGCCGGATGTTTCATGATGATATCGACCATATGCATCAGCTTTGCTCTCACCGAATCAAACGCTTCCAGAAATCCAGTATGAACGGCAGGCTCATCCAGGAGTGTTTTCAAAGGACCCGAAGAGGATACCCGCTCAACGCTCAGGCTGCATGGAAGCAAGCTTGCATCAGTTGCAAAATCACGAAGCTTGGTCATTTCTGTGCCTCGAAAAGCTATCACAATGACATTGGCATTGGTTTTCCTCCAAATGGTGACTTGTGTATCGGTGTGGGTGTTGTTGATGTATGCCACTTTTTCATAATCCAAGGGCGTGTGGGAACCGGACAAGGCGGCAAGAGTAGCCAGGAGCGTCCAGTTGCCTTCCGGAGGAAATTTCCAAAGCTTGGATTCCCATTCCTCTTGGGCCTTGTCGATTTTCCAACGGTCCACAACGTTCCTTCGAAACGTGGACACCAGTTCGTGAATGGGACCCTGTCCAGTTCCCAAATCTTCCAGCAACTTTGGTAGGCTTGAATATTCTGCTGTAGAGTCGAACGGGAAGAAGGCAATCTCCACAGCCAGGTTCCCTTTTCCATATCCACGGCCGAAATTCTGCAGCTCCAGTTCGTATGTTCGAGGTGCAGGTGCTTCTCCTTCGGGAGGGATCAAACTCTTCAATGCGATCTGGGCTTCTCCGAGGCAGTCATCCGACTTGAATCTGTCTTCGTCGAACACAGAAAGGCGCAAAACTTGCTGCTCTGCGTCTTCCACAAAGAGGCGACACATTTCGTCCCACTCCGGTTCCAAGGTGTTCTTCTTCGTGCTGGTGATCCTGGCGCCCATTCCTATCCGACACGTCACGTATGGATCGGACGTTCCAATGACGTCTGCTTTCGGCAAGTTCCATGCACGTATCACGCGCACTTGAAGCACGCCTTGGAAGAACTTGGTGACGAACGGCGAAGCATATTGGACATGGTTGTCGTATCCGTCGAAGTCGTCCAAGCCACCACTGGGAGATTCGTAGCTCTCGAACGCACAGCTCGCCAGCAGCACTGCTGTTTCGAGTTCGAAGTGTCCAGGAAAAGCATCCTTCGTCGTCGCATGCGACCTCGCAGCAAGCAAAGCACGTGTTGGCCTGCCGTCCCACCTCCGACACGCCAACCTTGCCCTTCGTCGCTCCCACGCGTCGCATTTTCTCCGTCCATCCTTCGCTTTCGCTTCCAGGAACGCACGTGGACCTCCATCTTTCGCGAGGACGCGCGAGAGGCGCGCTCGCACGCGCAATTTCGCGTGCATCGTCGACGAAACGTGCTCTGTCGTCTGCACGTTCGTGTGTCCTGTGGACACGCCGGCCTCGCGAGACGCCCTGTGTTCTTCCCCTGCCTTTTCCCTCCGAGATATCGAGATCTTCGCCGCAAAGATCGCGATCGGAAGGCTGTCCGGGTCTATTCGATCGAACCGTCCCTTTCAATCGGAGATTTCTTTCGGGTCTGTTTCCCGGTAGACCGGGCGGTGTCCCCTTTCGCATGTTTACTGCGAGTTCACGAGGCAGGTCCTCGGACGATCGTCCCTGCTCGAACGGATGGACCCTCGAGTTAAGTCGAGTTAAGTGCGCGTCGGTCGGTGGTGGTGCGGCATGGCGACGTCGGCGACGATGCGCCATGGCGGCGCGTGCTGCGTTCGTTTTCGACCTTGCATCGACATCCACCGCGGGAAAGTGAAGCAGATCGTGGGATCCACCCTCTCGGACGTCGACCAAGGAAGGAAGATGATCACGAACTTCGAAACCGAACGTGCCACGGCCGAATTCGCAGCCATGTACCGTCGAGATGGACTCGTCGGCGGACACGTGATCATGCTTGGCGCAGACGAAAGCTCGAAGCGATCGGCGTTGGAAGCCGTGGGTGCGTTTCCAGGTGGATTGCAGCTCGGCGGAGGGGTGTCGAGTGCAAACGCCGAAGAATACCTCGAAGCAGGCGCCAGCCACGTGATCGTGACCTCGTACGTGTTTCGAGACGGACGCGTGGACGAGGAGCGGTTGGAAGAGCTTGTGCGATGCGTAGGAAAGGAAAGGATCGTGCTCGACTTGAGCTGCAGGAGAAAAGAAGACGGCATGTACTACGTCGTCACGGATCGTTGGCAGAAATTCACCGACTTGGAAGTGGAGGAAGAGACACTGCGTTGGCTCGAAGCACACGCGGACGAATTCCTCGTGCACGGGGTAGACGTGGAAGGAAAGAAACTTGGAGTCGATGTGGACCTGGTGAACATCCTGGGAAAGGCATGCAACATTCCCGTCACCTACGCCGGCGGTGTCAGCACCATGGAAGACTTGGAAGTGGTCAAACAAGCGGGAGGCGGGAAAGTAGATGTCACGGTGGGCAGTGCGTTAGACATCTTCGGGGGCGATTTGCCCTATGAAAAAGTTGTGGAATGGCACAACCTGCAGCAAACTAAATAAACAGATGCAAACAAGGCCTTGCCGCACCGCCGACATGGCAGTGATCATCGCTCCCCCGGCTCAGTTCTTGGTCCTGAAATCGTGCCTGAACACAGTTAGATTCTGGGTGAATCTGTCCCTGTTGCGTGGTTCCAGAGTCCTTGAAACATCAGTCATTAGTTTGTCAAAGCAACCAAGCAATTTTTGCTGCTTGTCAGATGGTAAACTGGAAGTGATCTGCATCTTCAAGGTGGTGTAGAATTGCTCGTTGATCAATATCAAACTCAGGATCGGTCTGCTCAGACTCCATTGGTTGGAACAATCTTCGAAAAGAATGATCTCGAACAATGTCTTCAAAATTTCTGGCAGCAGGTTGGGTTCTGCAGCCAAGTGGCTGGCCATATTCTGTGCAGCCTGCGAAGGAGGCTCCCCCTTGGTTGTCTGGTTGAAATAGTATCCTGCGAAGCTGTCGATAGCAGATGCACATTGCGATGAAATAGAAACATCCAGCGATTTCAAACCGGCTTCTAGGCTAGACAGCACTAGTTTGAAAGTTGCAAGATCCTGGGAGGCAACGAAAGACGCATGGTTGCTGCATAGCACATCCAAAAGTGCGAAATAAGCTTTTCCAACCTTCCTGTAGCCAAGCACATCATTCAAGGGAATAGATAGACCCATTTTGATCGCAATGTTCAATGCATCCTGCAGTGCTGGATCGCCGTACAGTTCAAACACCCCAAAGTTGACATAATTGCCGCCCAGTGCCCTGGTGAGCATCGACAAACATATCCAAATACCCTTGTACTTCTGTGTGTAAGCATCTGAAACAGATGTCATCTGCAGTATCCTGTTACCATAAGCCACAATAATCTTGCTCACCTCCCTGAAGAGAAGTATCCCATTGGGACTGCTGCATTCAAAGGTGAGTCGCTGCGTTTTATTCAAGACAAATTCAGACACAAACTTCAGCACGGGAGTGGTGACCTGTGGAACGTCTGTCCACACTTCCACAGCCCGCAAGATGATAGGAAAGTGCTTAGGGTAAATCCAATCAAAAAGCAGACCGTATGTCTTCCTGCTGTTGGTCGCCATGGCTATACCCCTGAGATCCCGCATGATGCCAATAATGGCTGCTTTCACTGCGTCTGACCTAAATGAATTGGGATCCCCAGCAAAGGACGAGAGCTGCTGCATGATGCTGTCAAATGGAGACATGAAAGCCTTAAACTGCCCTGGCGTGTCCTCCATGAATAGCAGCCGCCCTAATGTGAAGTAAAAAGTGGTTCTGTTCCTAGTATTGCAATATTCTTGCATGAATGGAAAGTGCTCCTGTGAGTGATTGGTAAGCATGAAGTTGATGGTATCTATCTTCAGCAAGAGCTTCCCACTCATGTAGCCTGCAGCAAGATCCTGAAAGAGGTTTAACGTCATCGAAATCACCTCCTCACATGTGGCAAAAACCTTCAAATTTGTCAACAATTTCGTGACTGTGACATTAAGCACCATGAGATGATCCTGCAGTCCCAACTTTTCAGACAGCCTGGTATACACTTTGCTGCTGTGCATGGCCTGTTCGCCAACATAGACCTTTCTAAAGTTTTGAAAGAAAGTAAGCATGGCTATGTCCATTCTCTGTCTAGAACGTTCGCCGTACCTACTGGTGTGATTGCCGCTATCCATAACCTGGAGTAGCCCAAACATCCTTGCCGAGAGATCACCATCAACGACCTCCTGGCTCTCAGCAGAGGATGAACTTAGCCTGCCCCTCACAATGGCGCCAACGATCCAAATCATCCATGTCAGTTGGCCTTCAAGAAGCACAAATTGGCGGGGATCGTCGGGCGGGGTGCTTGCAAGTCTCGAGAAAGCAGCAACAATGGGATCCAGCATCGAAACAATCAGCTCACTAGTCTTGTCATAGTGGAAGCGACACAAGTATGGTAGAGAATCGAGCTCATCTTGCAACTCCCCAGTATCATCCAGCGGGTCGTTCTCAATGTTTTGTTGGATCACCACTTGCACGCTTTCCATCCTTGATGTGATGTATGCATGAGTGATCTTCGGTACATACGCTTCAAGCAGTGAAGGCGAGTCCCCTTTCAGATATGGCATGGACGTCACTAATCTTGACCAAAGGCCTAGTAGATAATACACGCTCCCCGAAGCCCACTGCCACGACTGCAAACTACTGATAGTGAACTCTGCCACCCTCTGGATCCACTCCGTATAATTCTCTACGTTGACAAGTTCACTGAGCTGATAGTTGGTCTTTAGTCTTCCCAGCAAGCGGCAATACTCATGGTAATTTCCGTGGTCATCGAGCCCTTTCTGCGTCCTCAATACTTCTAAGGTACCATTCATCAGCCGCCCTAGGAACTTGGTGCGCTCCGCATCGTTCGTGAAGAGGCTCCGCCTCACAGATGCAAGCCTCACGAGGCACTCCAACGCAGTGCTTGACACCGGAGGAGTGTTGCCAATGTAAATGCTGAAGAAGAGCTCTGTTGTGGTTGGGTCCTCCAAGAGTGATCGCCACGAGGAAGGCACCTGGATCGTACCAAGATCTTCCGTGCTCTCATCTAGGGACGTGCCCACAAAATCAAAGGAAAGGCACCTTAGTGCCAGTGTCAGGGCCTGTTCCCGCAGTCGCACCTCTGAAGACATGTTGCGGTGGAGATGCTGTAGGGAGGCAAGCGATGCCTTGAAAATGTTCAGCAGTGCCAAATCACGGAAGGACACTGCCGCTTTCCTATGCTGTGTGAGGGACCTCCCTGGCGTTGGTTGGTTGATTTCTGCTACGAGTTGCGTGAGTATCTTCAGTCCTAGGAAATAGTGCTCGACAGAAGCCTGCTCCATGAACTTTGCCGCATCCTGCACGATGTCTCTCTGGTTGTCATCATCGAACCACCCCAGCTTTACTGTCCTGCACAGAAGCAAGATCAATGCAGTACTCACGAAGTTCACGGCCGAGGGTCCCTTGTTGAAGAGGAAAGTGAGTACAAAGTTTTTCAGCTCCAGCCGCGTCTGTGACGTCGCTCCACCTTCCGAAATCAGCTTCAGCAGGGTGGACGATGCGAACAGCTGTGCGTACGGCGATTGCGTTCCTTCCAATATACCCTAGGCCAGTCCAACACGTCGACGTGTGTCAGTCCGACCATTCCCTACCGCACTTTTTTCGGTACGTTTCGATGTTCGTCGACAATCCTGTCGTTTGTGTCGCATCTCACCTGGCATTGTGGGATGTATTCGGCGGACGACGCAAATACGCCGAGCGTCTGTTCGGCGTTGGCACGCTCCACCGGATCCTGTTTGTTCCGTCAGGTTTCGCACGTTTCGAATCCGTGCAAGGCGCCACACACTGCATCAGCCATCTCGTTCTTCAGCATCGGTGCGTTTTCCAGTCGTCGTGTCACGTTTCCATCGACCACAGGGACGGCCACGTCGGATTCGTTCTTGCTTTGCACGTCTCGTGGATCTCCATTTTCGCATACGTTTTCGTCCACACGCTTCGTCGCGTCGCGTGGATCGCACCTGCGAGGTGTACGCTCGTTCGCAGAGCTGTTCCACCTGCGAGAGGCTCTGCATCGCCGCGCTTGGACCAAAGCACGACCAAAGCACGACCACGAAATGGAATGGTGTCGATCGATCCACACGTGACGTCCAGTCTCACCCGACCAAACCGACGGATGAAGTTAACTCGACCGTAAACATCCGAACCCGTGTGAGAAACGGAGGGAAACGAACCGCGGAAATGTCCGGTTAACTCGAGGCGTCGGTGGGAGCAGGTTCACTTTCGACTTAACCGGACGGAGGACGGAGATTGAGAGGGTGTTAACACTGGAGGGCCCTTGCTTAACTTTGGTCATTGGATAGGGCAGGTTTGGGCTGGACACAACCGAAAGGTGTGGGAAGAAGTCCTGCCTTGGGATGCGGTGGACAGTTCGGATGGCAACGTGCAAAGAGATGGTGCTGAGAACGTCCTTTCGTGCCATCGGATACAGGAACGAAACGTGGCGGGTGTACCCAGATCTGTCGGGCGTTCCACAACACCTTCCAGGAGATGGAGAGGAGCGTGGCCGGTGATGAAGGATCCCCTTTGTAGAGAAAACGATCATCTACCCAGGCAAGTGCTCCATCGCCCACATTTGTCAGATCGCTCTGGAAACAAAGCCTGCCGATCAAACAATCGCGGCACTGGCGAGCTTCGATCCAGTCCCCATGACAAGACGCTGAAAGGGACCGGAGACATGTCGGATTGAGGACGTCTGGTGACAGGCACAAAAACTCAAATGCCAGTCTATGTCTCCCATCGATTTCAGCTCGACTCTTCTCTAATTGGATCCAAGCTCGGGTAGGACGTTTTGACGACAACTTGCATGGTTCGAATATCGCGAGTAGGCCAACTGTGGCAAAATGGGCGCAGATTGTCATTCTGGCAAGGAAGAATTTCAAAGAAGAATGTTTCGACCCAAACATCTACTCCACCTACAGTCTGCGTTACATTTATGCGCTCTTCAGGTCCTCAATCATGTCAGCGGCTTCCTGCACAGTGGAGATCTTCTCAGCACCTTCCTCATCGAGAGTGATGTCGAACTGCTCCTCGAGGGCCATCATGATCTCAACCTGGATTCAGTCCATCGATTGTTCAGGCAAGGTCAGTTCGATCCGCACGTAACCAAGCGACGGGCACTTCTTCTCAGGCTCGATCGATCTGTCGTTTCTCTCTTACCGTGTCGAGGGAATCGGCGCCGAGGTCGACGAACTTGGCGGCCGGGCCGACGGACTCCACGTCGGTTCCGAGCTGCTCTGCAATGATAGACTGCACCTTTTCCAGGGTGTCAGGAGACTGGGATTGGTTCACGGACGATCGCTGCGTGTCAGTCTTTCCACTCGACGTGTCTTTGTCGGACCTTTCGGGTTCCGTGATTGCAACGTTCGATTCGAACGCACCGCAGCTGCGACGATGGCCACGCGGCTGGCGCGCACGGCGCGAGGCTGGTTGCGTCCAACGACGCGCCTGCCAGCGAAGCTGGTGGTCTTGAGCTGCATATCGTCGTTTCCACCATTCCACGCGTCAGTCGGTTGGTTCCCCTCTCTTCCCGTTCGATCTTATCCGCTTCCACCGTCCGTCCTTCTCCACCAGGGATCCATCCGCCATTCTTCGCTCCGTCCACCCACCTGCACGCGTGCGGTGGCTTTGCAGAAGCTCGCCATTTCGGCTCGGTGCGTCGCGAAGTGCGCTTGGAACGCGCTCGTTCAGGTGGTCTCGTCGAGGGTTCCTGCCACACCACTGAACCACACCCCCTTGGCGGCGCTCCCTCTCACCCTCCCTCCTTCCTCTCCTCTCTCTCTCACTCCCTCGCACAGAGACACTCTCTCTGATCCACACACACAGACACACACACACATCCACGGTCTCTCCTGCTTGTCCCACCCAGGTGGTCCAGGTGGCTCGAAGCGTGTGGCCCAGGGGGAAGGAGTGGGGTGGGACCAATCCAAACCGACTGGGAGGGATCCTGAGGGGATGCTGCTCCTCTGCGGGAATGGGAAGAAGAAAGGGCTGTAGAACAGAAGAGGGACCCAGATGGGGCCGCCGAGGGTGCGAAGGGCGTGGAGGATGCGCTTAACCGAAGTTAACCGGAAGACTGCCAGAGGGGAACGCAGGAGGTGCTCGGAGTTAAGTGGACGAATGGAGAGAGACACAGGGGAAAGTTAAGCAGAAGGAACGGTGGGACGACCATGCGCGTCGCCAT
Organism: Picocystis salinarum; assembly: GCA_038048775.1. Classification (NCBI taxonomy): domain Eukaryota; kingdom Viridiplantae; phylum Chlorophyta; class Picocystophyceae; order Picocystales; family Picocystaceae; genus Picocystis; species Picocystis salinarum. The sequence goes on along the minus strand of JBBULP010000287.1, from coordinate 20,524 downwards.
GCGCACGACGTCGCCGCGTTGGACGAGGCGCGTGCGCACACGTGCTTCGGCGGAAGAATCTGCACCGGCGAAGAAGGATGCGCCGCCCAAACCCAAGCCGAAACCCAAGCCGAAGACGCTGGCAGAATCCATGAACGAAGACATCATCCCTGGACTCAAAGAAGTGCTGGGCGACACCACGGCGGATTTGGAGCTCGAGTTTGAAGACAACCAGCTGTGCGGGACGTTCGTCAGCCTGCGAAACGAGTCGGCGTACAATTTTTGGACGTTCTTTCCAGACGGAACCTTGGACGGACAACGGGGGTTCGCCATCGCTGCATACGGACAGCCACCTAGCATCGTCGAACCCTTCATGGTCGACGAGAAGAAAATAACGCCGCAGCTCGTCATCTTCTGGATCTCCAAGAGGCTCAGAGCGCAAAAATCTGCGCTCAAAGGCACCAACTGAGTGGTTTTCCTTGGGAGGGAAACGGTTGCGAAAAGAAACTGGAGAGCGTGCAAGATAGAGGACACACATTTCTAGATGGATAAAGAAACACAAGTGCAAAGGGGTTTTGCAATGATGAAATTGAAGAAAGGCGGTGCGACAAAACGGTTCGCCCGCAAAGTTATTTTTACAGCCCTCCATTCGTTACCGCTGTCCTATCGGCTCTTGCTCGTCATCATCCCCAGGACTGCCTTTCCCCTGATGCATAGCACGCAAAAAGAACCGCACCAATCACCTGGAATACCATCGTGGGATAAAATAGAGACCATTCCCAGGAATGGGTCCTGTCGTACACGATTCCTGCAACCAAGACACCCACAAGACCAGGAATGGCACCAACTGCGTTGCTGATGCCTAGGAGAACACTAGCGTACCTCGGAGAGAGATCTTGATGATTGCAGTACAATCCCGCTCTCGACCAGGTTCCCATTGCAAATGCAAATGAAAGTAAGACTACCACCGCGCCAGCCACGCCGCTGTTTGCCGGTCTGATGATGGAAGTCAAGATAGAGATCACAGCAAGGGCAAGGCAAGGACCCAACAATGCAGCACATTGTGCGATCTTTCGAACCCTGGTGACACTGTGTCCTCTTGCAACGAGTCCATCTGCCACTGGCCCAACAAATGGAGTCATGAGACACATTGCCAAGTATGGAATCAAAGTGAGCCATCCAGCATTCCGAACGTCCAACCCCAGTGCTGCCTCGAAGTAAGATGGGAGCCATGCAAGAAGCGTAAAGTAGCCATAGTTATAGCAAAAGTGTGTGGCAACTGTGGCGAAGAAGGGAGTGCAACTAGCAATCTCTCTCCAGGGCACCGTTTTTTGCATCGCACTAGAGAGGTCTGCTGTATCAAGTAACAAGTCGCTCTTCCCTGGTCCGTAAGTTTCTATGAGTATCCATAAGCTGCACCATAGGAATCCAAGTAGTCCAAATATGTAGAAGACAGAATTCCAACCACAGTATTTGATGAGCAACGGTGCCAACAGAAGTCCGACAACGCTTCCTACATCCATTCCTCCAAATACCAGGGACACCGCCCTTGCCCGTGCTTTCTGAGGTATGCATTCCGCCATGAGACCAACTGCAGCTGCAGGTGCAAGTCCTTCACCCAGTCCAACCAGCACGCGGGTGAGGCATAGACCCCAAAGCGATGAATAGGCGGCAGGAGGAGCAAGCATGGTTCCAAAGGACCAGATGGCCACACCTGCCAAGAGGACCTTTCCACCACCTAATTTGTTCGCTATCCAACCAGCTGGAAGTTGTGTGAGCGCATATCCGAGAAAAAATGCTGAGGAAACGATGCCCCTTTGGCTAGCTGACCAAGCCAGTTCTTCTGCCAAAGGTATGACAGCCACACTCATGTTCACTTTATCCATGTTGCAAAGTACGAATGCAAGTGACATCAGCAGGATCAATACCCATCTCTCTGAGGCCACTTCCACACTTTTTTCGGCTATCATCCCCGTTTCCAATGCGTCTTCCCATCCTTCCTGCACGTTGTGCGTTCCCACCGTCCCCCCTTCCGGGACCGCTTCCTTCGCCTCGAACATGGCAACCTCTTTTTCGATGGGCCACTCGGACCCAGACCGACACGTGCATCGTCTAGGCGTCCATGGCGCCTTCCTTCGTGCGACGAAGCTCCTTCTTCCAATCGATGTGTGTCGGCCACGTGCGACGCACGCCGACGAGACCTCCATCCTCGAAGTCCACGCCCGCCTCCGCCATCCATCGATACCTCGTTCGAGTCTCGATCCTCTCCATTCTAAGATATCGATGATCGGAACGATATCTGTCGCCCGAGCTCACCTCGAATCTTCCCCTCGTGCCAACTCGGATCCGCATCATGGGAAAAGGAAAGGCGGTGAAGACATATGCGAGCTTCTTGCTAGCATGAAAGAGTGGCGGATGCGCTCTCCAGATTAATGGATGCGTTGGTCTTTTATTGCAAATGGCCTCTTTGGCGATGGATTGTCAACGCTTTCGTTTCATAGCCGTCATGGGAGCGATTGATTGGTGGAGGAATCCATGCTGCATGTGCTCGAAGATAAAATGATGAAATCACGAACTTGTTGCGACTGTTCTCAACCTCCTGTCCCTACTTGGTAGAATGCAACACGTTCGGATATTTGGGCCTCGTATGGGCGAGGCAAAAGGTGGTGGGACTTCTTTGATGGAAGAATGGTGCATCTCCTTGCTCCTTGGAGTTGGAGGAATTGGAGACTACTCTACCCTAATGAAAGCAAGATGCGAGGGTCTTGTTTATCCGTCTCTTTCTCGTTGCTTGTGAGTCTCGGAGATTGTAAAGCCACGGCCAGTGCTAGGATATTAGATCCGCCGCATGTCTTTGAAGCGTTGTTAACCCCAAATTCGTTGGACAGGGATGAGGGTAGAGGAGATTAACTTGTGAGGCATCGTCACGAACAACAAATGCACCACACAGATGGAAAGCTATGAGGCGGGCAAGGTTGCGAAACCTATCGAAAGAGCAAGGAATCGGACTGAAAAGGGAGGACTAAGAACGTTCTCGGCTTACAAGTAAAACTCCATGTTTTTCATTTCTACTTGGTCACCTAAGTCCACTTGGTCGGCCATGACTACCTTGATGCAAATGTGCCAATCCAATCCGGGCAATTCCTAACAAGGCATGGCTGATGTAAGGGAGATCGTCCTTACCAACAGAGACAATTATGAGAGTCGTAAGAAGAAGACCTCTAGCGCCGCAATGTAAACGAAGGATGGCAATCGATAGTGCATCGATTTTAAATACATTTACCAACACATCTTGTCGAGTGAACATGATAGAATGCACGTGAACCAAGTAGCTGCGCAGCTGCAAAAACCTCAGTTTCAGGTACACAAAGACTGTGAGTGCTTCCAAAACTCCGTGCTTTTCCTGCAAAGGAACAGATCAGGGATCCTCACACGTAACGCCTCCAAGATTCTCCAACATAAAAACAGGAGAAATCATGATGCAACGAGTGGAGGGTAGATAGTCTTTGGCTTCAGTCCCACAGACACTCTAAAGTACCCTTCAGGAGGGCAACAAGCACATCCAAAGGTGCATGGGCACATATTACCAGAAGTAGCAAATTGGCATCTACAGCTCTGACTTGCAAAATACTCGGATTCTAACGTTTGTAGCTTGGAGGGTGCTGTACAGACAAACTCTCCTTACTCTTGTGGCATGCAGAAAAAATGCCCTCTGCCCCTGCATGGATAACAAGCCCTCCCAGATGCTTTTGTGCAGCATCTGTAGTATGCAAGAGCGACGCTGGCAAGGTAGATGGCAGTGCCAAAGCCTGGCATAATAAATAAACAAGATATAGGGTGTACTCTTCATGCCTAACAGACTCTGCAGCTCTTGGGACAGACAGACTGGGCACGGTCTTTCATAAATAAAGGGTTCGTGTCGCATTCACCCATGGCTGCCCATGTGGGACATCGATCATCATAGTCCACGCAAAGATTCTTACTTTTCGATGTCGCCCTCATCGGAATGCTTCTGTACCATATGGTTGCTGACCACTTTTCGCCAGCCAGTACTGGACATCCAGCATGCATGGAGAAACGATCGGGCGTGACCTGATCCGGTTTCATGTCCCAGAAGAACAGCGCATCGCCTTTCTTTGGATGCACCGCCACCCCTTGTTCTGTGCAGGTTGACTTTCCCGTCTCCTGTTTCCCAGGCAGAGGCTTTCCATACTTGAAAGAAGTCTCTCCGCCCTCTTCCACGTCCGACAGGTACATCAGGAGTGTGGCGATTCTCTTTCCTTTGTCCGTTTGTCCTGGCTGTGTTTCTTCGAAGAAGTCCCAGTGCGAACCGTACTTTTCTCCGTGTTGGTACTTGAGAATTTGCATGGTCTCGCCGTGTTCCGGAGGGATGTGTGTCCAACGCGACGCTCTCTCTTCCACTCTCACGACCACAGCATCTGAACCGTGCGCCACAGACGAACCAGAACTGGTCCGTATGGCGTCGGTTCGCGTTTTGCCGGTGCCTGGATCGACCACGGACGAACGTTTCACTTTTTTGCGGACCAAATTCACCAGATGGTCGCACTCTTCCTCCGTCAAGAAGCCGTGGATCAGCGACGCGCGTGGTTTCCACGCGATTGTCTCGCGATAGCGTCGTTGGACGTTGGAAGACGTGCCGACGTACTGCACTGCACCGCTTGCTGTGTCGTTCCTTGCCCACACGGAAGATTCAGGCGCTTTGGGAGCGCTCCGAAAGGAGAACGGCCACGCGTACGTTCGTGGAAGCAGCACGAGCGCCATCAAGAGCCACGCGAACGCGGACGAAGCGCGCATCGCGGCATCCGACACGCGTGCGATCCGACGAGAACCTCTCGTGATCCGAAATCCTCCTCAAACCTCCCTCACGTTGATCCGAACGTGATCCGCCGGCGAGGCCCTGGGATCGGTCCTCGCTTCGTTATCGATACCTTCCCCGGAAGATATCGAAAAAGTGGGCGAGATTTCGATGCACGGATCGATTTCTCGTTGCAGCGAGGAAAGAACCGCAACACGTACGTGCAGCGAGTGTGGTTCGTGTGGATGGCAGGCGCGTCCACGTGCATCCGCGCAGGCGTGTCCACGAGCGCCGTCGGATCCGTTCGCAGCCATGCGGACGAGACGAGACGCACTCGTGCGGACGCAACCGTCCGACAAGCTTCCGCCACGACGGTGGATCTCGTCGCGTTCGCTCGCCTTCGTCGAAGCAGCCGGACGATCCCATTTTTTTCCCTATCAAGCCGTTCGTTTGCTACCGAAACGGTTTTTCCTAGTAGGAACGATATTTAGACCCGAAACGCCTTTCCAATCAAACGCGACGGTTTGACCCGAAACGGTTCCTTTGGATTGGGCGTGAAAGGGAAGGAAGCGGAGTTCGTGGGACGAAGCCGCCGATGTCGACGACGATGGCGCGCGATTTGGCGCTGCGAGCAGCCACGGATGCGCGCTTGGACTTCGCCGATCAGGTTCCTGGTGTCGAGGACATCCTCACGCACGTGAAAAGTGCCGTGGAAGACGCAGTGGAAGACGTGGACGAAGAGAGGTAGGTCGAAGGGACCACGAAGCGTGCGAACGGCAGTGGACGGAAACTGACGAGGAAAGACGCGATGGACACGTTGCTTGGCTCTCTCGAATCGATGGCGAAATGAAGAATTCCAGCATATGATCCTCTCTGCAACGTGGAGTCGATCCGAACGCTGTTCCGACGAAGATATCCACGTGCAGCGGCCGAGAAGAGGCGTCATGCCATCCTGTCGGCACCCATACCAACCGAAGTGGACCAAGTGCCGAAGACCAAAGGCAATGCGTCCAATGCACTCGCACTCTCAAGCAAGAGTAAAGAAGAAGAAGATGCGAGACGGTCCAGCCTCTTTGGTGGCGTGAAACCTGACGCGCTCGTGCGACCAGCGACCAAACGGAGGAGATCCTTCACAGTAAAAAAGCACGATCCTTGGAAGCTCTACCGGGTAGTTGCAGGACACGTAGGATGGGTGACTGCGCTGGAATGCGATCCTGCCAATCGGTTCATGGTGAGTGGATCGGTGGACAGGACAATCAAACTTTGGGATATTGCACGGGGGGCTTTACTCTTGACTCTCACCGGGCACATCGACACTATCACTGGCATTAGAATATCACGCAGAAGGCCATACATGGTCACGAGCTCGTTGGACAAGAATGTCAAATTATGGGATCTGGAAGCAAACAAGTCCGTGCTGAACTTTCATGGGCATCTAAGCGGGGTCAGGTGTGTCGCGCTGCATCCCGACATTGACATCATGATGAGCGGCGGGAGAGACAGTGCTGTGCGGGTGTGGGACATGCGCACGGGAACAGAAACAGTGTGTCTCACTGGGCACAGCGATGCAGTTACATCGGTGTTGGGTCGTGGGGGTGCGCCCCACGTGGTGAGCGGGAGCCAAGATTCCACGGTAAGATTGTGGGATCTGCGCATCACAAGAAAGTGTATCAGTACGCTCACCCACCACAAGAAGGGTGTCCGTGCCTTGGTTCAACCAGAGAGGGAACAAACCTTTGCATCCTTTTCAGCAGGGGATGCGAAGAAGTTCCTGCTGCCAGAGGGGATCTTCCTTCATGACATGACTTCCGAACAACCAGGGATCATCCATAGTGCTGCATTGAACGAGGATGGAGTTTTGGTCACAGGGGGGGATGATGGGCAGCTTTGGTTCAGAGACTGGGAGAGTGGCTCCAAATTTCAGGACATTCAAGTCCCGCTGCAGCCTGGATCGTTGTCTGCAGAAGGAGCCGTGTATGCTGCGACCTTTGATGCTTCCGGTTCACGTCTGATCACCGGAGGGGCAGATAAGACATTGAAATTCTTCAAAGAGGCTTGATCATGCCAGTTCCTTTTTACTAACAAACTGGCAATGTGCTTGATCTGGCTCAGATGACGATCTGGTTGGTACGAAGGTCTGATTGGGAAGGGTCGAGCTGGGATCTCTTTTTCCCCTCATTCTATCTCTTCTGGGCAATGGTTGCACGGAACATCATCCAGCATTTGGCATCTTTGCTACTAAGTTCTTGGGAAGACGCAACAAGCATGGCGGACACGGTCCCCGAAAAGTATGACACTGATATAGTGCACGTATGGTTGTGGTTTCCCTATGTACTAGAGGAGAAAGCTTGGTCCTGCACCCTTTTTCATGCCTGAAAAGCCCACCACAATCTTTTCAGAGGAGACAATTGTATTCTCAAGCAACTTTTGTTCCGTTTGGTTTTCGACCATCCAAGCACACCTCTTTTCCTCATGGAAGAATGGTCCGCTCTTTTTGGCTCGGCAAAAAAATAGACATAGGAACCGCAGCGATTCCACATCGAGCCTGCTTTGAAACGACGTGTTTCAGCCTAGCAAAAGTGTGCAGGTGGTGGCAGAGATGAACCAGGAAACATAATAAGCCCTCTTCACTGGGACAGAACACATTTACTAGCTGTCCATGTTTCCGGATTCCCTTTCCTGTTCGTACAGTCAAAGCTGGCATAAAACTTCCGAAGCAAGTGCAGCTGAATGCCCTGCTTGAGAGGCTGCTCATCTTCTCCGTTAGGATGTCCTTGCAATGCTTTGCCCATGGAGGATTCCAGCTGCATGGTGCAGTCTTTTCCATCCCAGGAACGGCGGACCTCACCACCAGTTTATCCAGGTTTTTTGCCTTGGAATTTTCGGGAGAGTTTTCAATGCCATTTTCTGGATCCAATGCATCCATTGTCTTTCCGCAGTGCATTCATTCTTGGTGCTGGTTGTGTCCTGCCTTGCATCCATCGATTGATCCTTGTCCATCCTGCACCTCCTCCTTAACTTCGTGGTTAACTCGCCAGGCACGTGTCCACCAACGGTCTTCGGAGATCTCCGCCTCGTTTCGAACACCAGCTGGGGTCCCCCTTTCGAGGTCCGGGTTCGAACCCGAACCGCTCCCCTTTTAAACCGGAACGTCTCGGGTTCGAACTTGACCTTGACCAGAAGAAGGGGGTCTTTTTCACCGGATGCGTGCTGCGCGTGCTGCGCGTGCTGCGATGGCGCGCGAATCGAACCCTTTTCCACACGGCAGCGTGCGACACGCGCTGTACGAGGTGCTTTCGGACGATTCCTGCGTGCAAGGCATGCACATCAGCCGGATCAAGGAAGAAGTGGTGGCGATGCGTGCGGCAGACGAACGCATCTGGCCCAACTTTCCCAAAGCGAAGACACCAGAAAGCACGATTTCGGCTGCGTTGTCGACGTCTGGCGGCGTGTTCGAGAAGGTGGGACCGGCCAAGTATCGTGTGAACGTTCAGAACGCAGAAATAGCGCAAGGAAACTACCGTGCACGCGACGGAAAGCGGTCCAAGTTCGTCCTCCAACCCAACAAGCGCAAGGCGGAAGAGACGAACAAGAGCAAAAGCAACAAGAAAGGCGTGGAAGGGAAGAAGAAGAAATTGAATTCCGAGGGGAACGCGAAAGGGAAAGAGAAACGGAAAGGAGGAGGTGCGGCTGCCGGAGCAGGAACGAAAAATTCCAACGCAAACGACCGAGCGGGGAACGGAGTCACGTCCAACGGATACGTCGACGATGACAAGAGCGTGGGTTTCAGACCGTATGCCAAACCGACGCCCATCACCACGCTGTTCCCATACCAGAAAGCCACGGTGTTCAAGAGGACGGACTCGCCGCTGTGCGTTGTGGACCTGGCAGACATCATCAACGAAACAGTGTTCCAGGAAATCTTGACCGAAGAAGAACAACAGGACCTTCTGAAGTATCTGCCGGAGGTGGATATAATTGAGGTTAATGGGGACAAGAAACGAAGGGGGTTTAGAAGTAGCAGCAGGCTCAGAGAAACTTTTGGAGAGTTTCAAGAGATGCTAAACCGTGGCATATTCGACAACGATGCGGGGTACCCCCCGGGGGTGGCCAGACATTACACAGAGATCTTGTACAACACCGATCTGCACAAAATCGACTGGTGGGGAAGGAAGCCGTCGGGAAGATTATCGCACCGACGTGCGTTGAGTTCCAATCCGATCGCGGAGATGCAGCAGAGGTATGCAGAGGAATTGCAACAAGTAAAAAGCATGTTTGGGAAGTTTTGATGCTTAGCTTGTGGAATCAATAATGGAGATTATCTGAGACATGTGGCTGGTAAAGCTTCGTACTCGAAATCACCCACACTTTTGCTCTCGAAGGTTTTTTTTTTCGTGGGTCATCACTTTAGGAAAGTTTGCCGTGGTTCTTGCATCTACGCAAGGCCAACATTCCTGCACCTCTTTACAAATGGTGTCTGCATACGCATCTGGAGGTTAGTCTAGTCGTGCTCTATGATATGGCCCACATGGAACTCAGTTTCCATGGCACCATGGTCACAACTGATCCAGAAGTGCACTTGAGTGCGCAAGTTGCCGTGAAATTGCCTTGCTGGATGGTTCATGGCCCTTGTCAACTAGCTCAACATTTCGATCAGATTGACAAAAGTTTTTTGCACCAGAACTTCGTACAGACTTGCTTATCATTGCAGGAGATGGATGGCTCGTGCCATTCACTTGCTTCCTTGGAACTTGCTCGTGTATGCCAGAATACACGTTGTAAGTACCGTGTTGCTTGCCGAAATGCCACTGGACCGTGATTCATCTTGGACCGCTTCATTTGCTCCAAACGTCGACTTGCAGGACAGTTCCGATCGAACGTCGCTGCTTCTTGGTGCGAACCCGACCTCCCATCCCGTCGATGGATCGTTCCTCCACGACACTTCCCTTCGCTGCGCTCGTGCATGCATCTTACTTGCTGTAGCGACGAAGAGTCGCACTTCCGACACGGTGCTTCCTGGTCGACACCAATCACGAGCTCTTCGGGACCGTTTGGATCGTCCCCCCGATCCTACCTGTCGCTTTTCCCGGTTTCTCGACCGCCCATTGGTCGACGATCACGTGACGCCGAACCTCGCCCGACCGGGGCCGAGGGATCTAGGGCTGGGATCCACCCCACGAGCTCACCAGCCTTGTGTTGCAGTTGGTGGCGAGCAAGAGGGCGTTGCAGAGCTGACCACGTGCGAAGCAGCAGACGAGGAAGTGGAGGAAGCCGCAGGAACGCAAGCATGGAAGAAACGCCGCACGTGGTGACGAGGAAAGGAATCCAAGCCGAAGGAACGGCGGTAGGTTCGGTGTTCACGCTGGTCAATGCTGCAGTGGGAGCTGGAGTGGTGTCCTTCCCGTACGCATTCAGCAAGACTGGAGTCCTCCTTGGAGCGGTCTTGACGCTGCTGTTCGCCGTCTTGACCGTCTCCACCGTCAACGTCCTCACGAAAGCCACCATCCGCACAAACAGCACGACATATTCGCAGCTCGCCGAGACCACCTTGGGAAAACCATTCTCCCTGGTTGTGTCCCTCTTTTTGCTGCTCAACCAGCTTGGAGCATGCATAGCGTACATGATGATCGTAGGTGGTACGGTAGAAACCATTGCATCGGTCTATGGCGCCGCTGGAAGTGTATTTACTAGCAGGAAGTTTGCCATTACAGCTTCAAGCCTGCTGGTACTCCTACCCCTGAGCCTTCCCAAAACGATGGGAGCAGTTGCAGCTGTTAGTTCCCTATCTTCCTTTTCTTTGATCTACATGTGTGTAGCAATGATGATCAGGGGCCTCCCAAGCCTATTCGACCACACTGAAATGAGCAAGATCAAATTGGTGAGCTTTGAGGACCTCATCAACGTCATTCCAGTAATGGTTTTTGCTTTTATGTGTCACGTTCAAGCCCCAACGGTTGCCGCAGAGTTATCAGACGAAACAAGTTTTTTCAAGAAGAAAAACGAAGATGACCGGCTGAGCACAAGAGGCCGCATCAAATTGATGGCCAAGATCAACGCAGTCAGTTCGGGCATAGTGATGATTGGTTATGCACTGATAGGGGAATTTGGGTACATCAGTTTCGGTCCTTTGACTGATAGCAACATCCTAAAAAATTATCCACAAAAGGACCTCCTGATGAACCTATGTCGCGTAGCCATTGCTATAGTATCGCTTTCCTCCTTCCCCATCAACATAAATCCAGGAAAGGGAGCATTGGATCACATCATCTGCACCATCATGAAATGGCCTATTGACCCGCTGACAACGTCACGGCACTTGACAGAGACACTTTGCCTTTTCTTCGTTTCGCTTTCTGTGGCCCTCTCAGTGCAGGACCTGGGAACGGTGTTTGAAATCATTGGTGGTAGCGCGGGGGCCCTGCTTGCTTTTATGTGTCCTTCCTTCATGACCATGACTTCCACCTATCGGGAGCGGACGGAATACATTCCTCTCTCTGATGGAGAGACGGCACCAGAAATGTCGAGGTTAGGGACCAGGTTGAAAGCAGCCCTTTTTATGCTCATTGGTCTGTTCATGTTTGGGCACACGATCGCGAGTCATTTATAACCAGCCCAGCTGGTTCATGAGAGAGCATGTTCCTTGTTGAGTTCCTGGAGTTTCCATTTACAATACGTATATACCATCTTTTTTCCGGCGCACACCTGGTTGCTTTTGTTTCTCCTCCCTGGATGACAAGGAGTGGTCCTTGACCTCCCAGCACAGCACTTGTCATTGTGTTGCCTCATCTTTGTCCTTGTCCAAGTCCACCTTCCCTTTCGAAAGCAGCACGGTTTCCGATTCGATCGGATACGGGTTGGGTCAACATCTCCCTTTCCTTCGATCACGTGATGGAGACGATGCAATCGATTCCTACCACAAATCCTGTCCAAGCAGACGCACGTGCCGACGTGGCCATGTCGGCAGAAGATCCGCTGCTTCCTTCGCTCCAAAGCCACTCGACAGCCCAGGCATGCACGGCTTGGGGGTCGGTGTTCACCATGCTGAACGCAGCCATCGGCGCAGGAGTGCTCTCGTTCCCCTACGCGTTCCGAGAAACTGGACTAGCCCTAGGACTTGTCCTTACCTTTGTCTGTGCAGGGCTCATGTACACCACGCTGCAGATTTTGGTGCAAGCAGCATTGAGGTACAGGGTCCACACGTACTCGCAGGTGGTGCAGCGATGCTTGGGAAAACCGGTCTCGCTGGTGCTTGCCTGCATAACCCTCACCTACCAGCTGGGTTCCTGCACAGCATACATGATCATCGTTGGAACGACTGTCAGAAGATTCTTGGTGCTGCAAGACCTTCCATGGGAGATCATGAAAACAAGAGCATTTGCAGTGATCTCGAGCAGCGTGGTCATTCTCCTGCCACTGAGCATGCCGAGGTCGCTGGGAGCGCTTTCTTTGCTGAGTTCACTCACCCTCTACATCCTTATTTACCTGGGGATACTGGTGACCACTCATGCGATTCCAGAGCTGGAAAAAGAAAAAGGATTGGGACATATCAAACTTGTAGATTTCGATCATGCATGGAAAGCTATACCGATCATTGTGTTTGCGTTTCAATGCCACGTTCAAGGCCCCATCGTGTCTTCGGAACTACGTGACGATGCCTCCCTCAACCCATGTGCAAAGCCTGGTAGAGTGAAATTGGGACTCAGGGACAAGTGCAGGCTTATGTCCATCATTTGTGCCATCAGTATGTCTTTGGTCTTGATAGCTTACTGTGTGGTGGGAACTTTTGGCTACATTGAGTTTGGCAGCTCTACCATGAGCAACATTCTTCTAAACTACCCTAAAGACGACGTGATGGCCAACATAGCAATGGGGGGGATGGGGCTTGTTGGCATCGTTTCTTTCCCGGTGAACATAAACCCTGGCAAACACGCGCTAAATCACCTCTACTGCTGGATATTTAACAAGAAGAATGACCCTACCTCCAGATCTAGACATGTGTTGCAAACGCTGCTGATTTTCTTGGTGTCTCTATCCCTTGCAGTTTCTGTGGATATGCTTGGCTCTGTGTTCCACGCAGTGGGTGGCACTGCTGGTGCGCTGATGATATTCGTGTGTCCTGGATTGATCGCGCTGAAACCCACTATGGTTCGCAGTTTGAGCATCGCGCTTCCCCCAGAACAGGAGAGTGTCTTGGGTCCCTTACCTTATGATTGGTGGACGTTGTCCAAATCGTATTTTCTCGTAATCTTTGGGCTCTTGCTCCTTTGGAACACTTTAGGTGCCTACCTTTGAAGCTTCACAGGATGAGGGGCAAGCTGTGCCTCACCATCACACCTCACATGTATAATACACACTACCTGGGCAATCGCTGTCCATCTGCTGTCCGACTACCTCGCTTCCACCAAAGGCCGTGATTCGCACTTGCATGTCTGGGTCACACATAGGTTGCCTCCCTCCACTGTCATCCCATGCACTATGCAAGCCAGGCTTCGTTGTTACGATCTGCTGTCCAAGAAGGTGAATCCTTATTTCGAATGGAGGGCCACGTGACTCCATCCTCCCATCCCACTTCCCGAGGGTGCTGTGAGGCGCGCCCCGGGGCATCTCCTGAAAAGTTCACAACGATTGGATCGAGCCGTCACAACCGTCCAGTGATCAATGCTACAGCCTGGAGTATCCTGGTCCGAGGGAACCACGAAACATGCATCCGACGACGGACTGGATACACGACCCGCAGAGGACCGGATGATTGAACGGGGCTTCCCCTATCCTCTGCGGGGTATGGTCCTGGACGGCGAAACCGTGGATCGATCCAAGTGTCTCGTTCGTACTGTCCCACATCCTGCGATACCCTCGACCCGCTCCCATTCAAAAGGAACGGATCCGGGTCTATTTTCCAACTCGAACCCGGGTCGGGTTCCTTCTATTCCGGTTTCGAAATTCGAACGGACACGTCCATCCTCCGAACCGCCCTTCTGAAACGCTCCTAGGATCGTGCTAGTATACCAACGTAAAAGGGACGTCAAGGGAGGGATTTCAGACGGATCTCCCCCGAAGGGGATCTGGACCGTCGTGGAAGCACAACAGAAAGACGTTGCACAGCAAGACCATGCCACGCACGAGCGCGGCTTTCGCATGCGCTGTGGCGACGCTCTTCGCCGCAGGAGCGCGTGCTGCACCTCCAGAGAACCTGTGCAATTGGCAGAACGAGCATTGCTGCGAAACAGATGTGCTCACCGCCTCCCCAAGGAGTGTGGAAGACATCCAGACACTCGTGGAAGAGTATGACAGCATCCAAGGAAACGGTCTTGGCATGTCCTGGAATCAACCCTTCTTCTGTCCGGAAGTGAATCAAAACGCCGTTGGGATCACGACCTCCACTATCGAGAATCAGTTCATCAGCATTGATGAGGAGAACCTCGAGGTCACGGTCTCGGCAGGTGTCAAGACACGCGACTTCATCGACTACCTGGCGTCGCAGGGGGAGACAGGGTATGCCCTACCAACCATCTCCTGGTTCATCGATCAAAGCATTGGCGGTGCGGTGGCCACAGGAACGCACGGGAGTAGCATGGAATATGGTTCGCTCTCGTCTGAAGAGGTTCTGAAAGAGATTACGATGGTCGTTCCCAATGGGACGCTGGTTACCTTGAGCAGCGAAACAGACCCATTCCTTATGAAGGCTGCCAGGGTAAGCGTTGGGCGTCTTGGTGTCATCACGTCCCTGAAGTTCAACATTCAGCCTCAACGGGCTATTGCTAGAACCACAACTCGAATTGGCATGGATGACTTTGCAGAGAAGATGATCCAAGCCCAGGAAGAATACAAAGAAACCGGAGAGACTCCAGAGCTCTTCAAGGATGCAGCGCAGTGGCTCATTTACCCGGCAATCCAAGAAGTATTGGAAATTACATTCAAAGACGAGGGTGAGGGCACAGCCATTCCTACTGATTATTCCCCGGAGACCAAGCCTGTCTCTGCTTCGGAATCAGGCGAGCCAATTCCTGTAGACAGCTTCGAAGAGCCAAGTCAATTCAGACCAGTGATGTTTGCAGGTCCTTTGTCTGAGCCATTGACGCGTTCATTAGCTAACACTGGGAGGAATTATATGTCTAGAGTTGCACTATCAGATGGAACATTCTCTACAAGAGAGGCAATCATCACATTCCCCGAGGAAATTTACAATGCAAACTTCATTTTTGGTCCTACACCATACAAGGAAACAGTGTACGACCAATACGAAGTGGGCATCCCTATTGAAACGGCAGGAGATTGCCTTGCTGGTCTGATAGACCTGATGGAGGATGGCGTAGAAAGGTATGCGTACCGAACCCCCTGCATTGTGCGGCCGGTGAGTCAAGAGGAAGGGCTCCTGAGCATCAGCAACGAGCATCCGGTTGTCTACATCAACCTCGAGGACTATGTCTTTTACAACCAGAGGCCAAGAGAGAGGAACCAGGGATTCTATAATGTGATACGTTATCTTCGGGGGGATGAGAAATGCAAAGGTAGTCGTATGCATTGGGGCAAGGCAGGTTGGCCGGACGAAGGCTGTTGGGATGGAAGCAAAGAGTATCCGGAGACTTGGTGTGACTTTGGCTGTGCTGTGCGCATGTTGGATCCAAATGGCAAATTCCACAGCTCTAGTGATGTTTGGGACTGGGAGGGCTCCGATTTGGACCGCTGTTGCTCAGAATCTGGGTACAACCATGGGGATGAGACCTGCGTGTGTCAGGTTCTCGACCGTGACACCAGTCTTCCCAAGTGCTCTCCTCCAGGATATTCCACCTATTAGTAACCAATCCGTGTGTGTTCCTTTCCTTCATCCTGCTCATCCCGGACATTGCAGCTCCCCCTCGAATCGTCTGCATCGATGGACTCCTTGAAATTGTCTGTGAGGAGTGTCTGTAGCTGTCAGTTTCATCGACCCAGACGTTTCGTCTGAAAATCTACTCTCGGCGACCGATTGTGAGAGGCACTATCGAGTCACAAGAGTAGGATGTCAGAGTCTGGGAGAGGACCTCCAAGGAAGAGAGGGCACTGGCATGGAATTCTGTAACTCATGCCAGAATCCACCAGCGTAATGAAGCTTCCGTCCGCATTTCTGTTTGTCATCTGGTTCATTCAAGCCTACTCCAAAACACCTGAAGACAACTGCAATTGGCAGAATGAATACTGTTGCAGTCAAGAAACTTTAATCGCGAGGCCTCGTAATGTGCAGGACATACAATCAGTGGTCAGGAAGTACAAATACGTGGAGCCAAATGGCGTTGGACACTCATGGAACGACAAGCAATTCTGTGCCAACCTTTTCCCATCAAATCAAAGCATGAAATCCGTCAACATTGCCCTTGCTGCAGTGCAAGACAAAGATATACATATTGATGAAAGAGGCATGACAGTAACTGTAGCTGCTTGGGTCAAGATAAGATATCTGCTTGACTACTTAGCCTCCTATGGGGAAAAGGGTGGGTACTCCTTGCCCACCTTTCCTTGGTTCATCGACCAAACCATTGGCGGTGCCGTAGCAACAGGTACGCATGGGAGCAGCATCATGCATGGCTCCCTGTCCAGCGAAGATGTGCTCCTGGAACTTGAGATGATTCTGGCAAATGGGACCAAACTTTCCCTCAGCTCTGAGACGTACCCATTTTTGATGAAAGCTGCAAGAGTAAGCGTCGGAAGGCTTGGTATCATCACAGCTCTGAAGTTTCGAATCTTGCCACAAAAGCTGTACCGAAGGACTGTTGAAAGCATTTCACATACTCAACTGGCTACAGACCTCTTGATGGCGCAGAGAAATTTTTTGCTTACCAACAGGATCATTCATTCCTTACAGGAAGGAACACAATATTTGTGGTTCATTCCAACTCAGGAGGTTCTACGCATATCAATTCAAGAGAGAGACCTTCAAGTGCTGTCTTCTGCGAGAAGACTTGACCCAAGCAATCAAGCCCTGGAACAAACTCCAAGGAATGCAGAGGAGCTTGTGTCAAATTGGACGCTTCCAACGCCGAACCGATCCTTCTGGGCAGTAGGACCTTTACCAAGATGGCTGGTCCGTTTATTCTCGTCAGCTGTACAGACTTTGCTGCGCAATGGTCCACTTCAACCGGGTGAAAGTATTTCCACAAGAGACGCCATCATTTCACAATCTGAGGAGCTCACAAGAAGTCGCGTCTTCTTCGGAGGCTTCTCATTCCAGGAGGCAGTCTTTGATCAATACGAGGTGGGCATCCCATTTGCCACAGCGGGAAGTTGTCTTGCTGGACTCATTGATCTGGTGGAGGAGGATGAGCAAAGGTACGCATTTCGCACTCCCGCTCTGATACGCATAGTTCGCCAAGAGGATGCATTTCTTAGCATAAGCAGCAACTCCCATGTTGTGTACATCAACCTCGAGGATTACGTGAGCTTCAATCAACGACCGAGGGAACGAAATCAAGGCTTCCTCAACGTAATACACTATCTCCGGCACAGCGATAGATGCATCGGATCACGCATTCATTGGGGCAAAGCAGGATGGCCTGAAGAAGGATGTTGGGATGGAAGCAGAGAGTACCCAGAGACCTGGTGCGACTTTGGGTGTGCAGTCCACGAACTTGACCCAACTGCAAAGTTCTCCAGTTCCAGCACCATCTGGAATTGGGAGGGTGCCAACTTGCAAAGCTGTTGCACACCCAATGGTTTCAAACATGAGGACAGTGCTTGCAAATGCCAGGTGCTTGACAGGACGACAAGAAGGCCAATCTGCGAGCCAAGCCCATGAACCTTATGATGGCGGATACCCCGTAAGGTCTCTAGGCCATGAGGCATGCTCCCTGTTTGTGAAATCACCGTGTCCTTGCAGGGACTAGTTTGCGTTAGTGTATGTCTGAGGTCTGTGATTTTTTCTTCAGCCCTTGGCCTGCTAAAAAGATGGAAAGATTGTACTTGGCTTGGTCTAGAGCTCCATCCTTACCAAGCGCACTTTGTACGTGTGATCCCCAACCCTTCAGCTTCCCGCTTCTGGCGGCATCCAGTATGCTTTCGATTCCTCCGTAGGCACGGACAAGCTTCTTCGCTCCTTTGCTTCCAACTCCCAAACCTGACACACCAACTTCTGGCTTTCCTTTGAGGGCCAGATAATCTGGATAGAGGTAAGGTTGGAATCCGTACCGCTGCAAGAAATCTTCCCAGGTGACGATTGTGACACACCTTGGCGCGTCTGCGGTCGGTCTGCTATGCATTTGTATCCATGCCACTTCGGGCCGAAGCAACTGCTGCATGTCTGAATCTGCACTGGCCACATACAATTGTTGGGCACCGTCCCATTCTTCTTGCTCCCTTTCAAAGCTTTGGCAAAGATGGGCGATGATGTCATCTGCTTCCCATTTCGCTTCTGCCACCTTCACCACGGTGGATGGTGTTTCCGATGCGGCTTTCCAAGCCGCTTCCCACGCTTTGCCAAAGGCACGGCTGTTTCCCTTTCTCTTGCCTTTGTAGCTCGGATGCTGCGTGCGACGCATCTCTGCACCACCGTGTTTGGCATCGAACACCGCCACGGTCCGCTGTGCACCAGCCGTGTGGCGCAACAAGTGCATCCATTCCGACACGTGTGTCTCGACACTCTCTGCACGTCGGCTGCGATGCACCAAGTGCGTCGCATCCACCACCAGGCCAGCTGCCATCGCCATGATGCGACGCCTGCAGTGGATGGTGCAAACGTCGATGGTGATGAGCAGGACAAATCATGCCAAAAGGGTGCAAACAGGCGGTGGTGGATTGCAAGGGAATCCTGCACCAATGCCTTGGATGACAAACCAACAGGTGAAGAACATGCCTGGTGGACCAATGCAAGGGAATGGCAGCATTGTACAGTTGTATGGATAAAAGCAAGGATCCAACGGGCGTAGACAGGTAGCTTCTGAGGGGGAATGGTTGGACGGAAAGACTCATGGAACGAAGAAGCTGCTGTCGACCTGAAGATGATTCGTGGTAAGGATGGATGGGGAAAGTTCTCGACACAGTAGGCAGTGGGTTCAACACCAATTTCATCCAACTAAAGACTAACACACTGGTCTGGGTACACAGCTGACGAAAGTGTGCTCAGTGCCACCAAAAAGATGGCCAATTCAGAGAAGATGACTGGTGAGAATGATCCAGAATGCTCGTTCAGTAGAAGAAGTGTATTGAAATGATGCTTTGCTGCAGGAGCATCGCAGATTGCACAGATTTCCTGCTGAAAAGTGCGGCAGAAATATGCAAAAATGTTTGGGCAGTTCTCAACAAAAGCTACATTCCCTTCAGATCACAACGGAAGATAGCTTCCTGCACCACAGATGCATGTGGCCCACGCACATTCCATTGAAATGGACCGTTTTTGCATAGCAGCTCAGCTTGCACTGGTGGTGTACCAATTCCTCCAAGCATCAACGTACTGCGACATCATACGATTTATTGTTTCGTTTTGGTATCCCAACAGTTCACGGGGATTTACAGACCCAGCAGGCACATCCGGCAGTGGCGGGAGGGAAAGAATGGGCATGGTCTCCATGTTGGAGTGGTTTTCCTCTGCTCCTGGATTCTCCTCTGGCAAGTGCTTGCTCGTGGTCTGTCCTGGCACCATGGGCGGGAAGATCAGGCCCGGTGGGGGAAAGGGGTACACCATTGGCACTACATGTTGCCCGTGTCCATTCATGTGCGTTGGAGGCGTGGGACAGGCATGCCCATTCAGTTTCGGAGCCTTGCCTCCAAATTCCTGGCCATTTTTTTCTGCCAGAGGTGTGATCTTTGCTGGGCGTTTGACCCCTCTTTTCTTTGGGGGTACGTGCTGTCCAGTGTCTTTGTTTTCACGTTGACCATCGTTTCCTACACCGGTAGCTTGATCTCCAAAGCGTTGCTGTTTGGTGACCACTTTGAAATTGGGGTCTTCTTCTACACCCATCCACCGGAATGCTGGTTTTCTGGATTCCGCTACGTGCGTTTTCTCGATGAGATTTAGTGAACACAGGATGTTTGCAATGTCATAGAGCCGTCGAACCTTGGTTTTGAGTTGTGCTGGCTCTGCTCCTTCTCCTGCTAGGGAAGCGGCCGCTTCTTCAAGGCTCATTGTCCTTTTTCCTGACTTGAGGAACACTTTCACAAACTTCCTGGTGAGTATGTTGAGTGATTTCTCTCTTTTTTTCTCTTTGGCACTGTTGGTCATGGATGCTCCTTGGGGCCCATTTGGCCCGTTTGCCGTGGTTCCTTCGTCGGGTTCGTGTTTCAGTTCTTCCAATGACGTAGGCAGCCTTTCCATCCCGTTCCATTGATACCTGTTCTTCGCCTTGCGCACCACCACTTGCACACTTTCGAGCACGTTGACGATGTCGTAGATCCTCCTCCGTTCCACGCCCAGTTCGGCCGCTGCGGCGTCCAAGGAGACCTCTTCTTGCTCGCCACTCCCGTACACCGCCATGAAGTTCTCGCAGAGCAGTCCCAGCGACTTCTCCTTGCGGCTGTACGTCCGTGGGCTCGTCCCTGCGCCGCCATTGCCGTCCTGCAGTGCGCTCGCCATCGTCGTGCACGTTTGAACCGCACGGTTGGCGGGAGGGTTTGGTGGAGAACCGAAGTCGTGTTCCCAATCGAAAAGGGATGGATTTCCCTTTCGAAAGGAGAACGAACCTCCAATAGAACCCAGGCGGGAAACCGCGAGAAAGGGGGACGGGGAATGCCCCCCTTTGGGCACGATTGGGCGGGAAGGTCGTG
>JBBULP010000286.1:0-18228 GCA_038048775.1 Picocystis salinarum | reverse complement strand
CGGGGCGGGGGAGGGCGGCGGGGGGCGTCGATGGGGGTGCCAGAAGGGGGGGCATTGGGATGCGAATCGACCGCGGTGGAGAGAGAGAGAAGAGTGGTGGTGGGAGATTAGATGGGATCGCGTGACGGATTTATTGGATGGACACGTGGGGAAGACGATGGATCACGTTTCCACCATAGAATGGGTGAAGCTGCGTGCCATGTTGCGCACCAATGCCAAACGAACGGTGCCCCGAAGGAGATGCAAACGATCGTCCGAAGGGATCGGTGCAGGCGCATGCAGGACCGTCTCAGGGGTCAGTTCCTCGATGCAATCAACCAAGGCCTGCGTGTCCTGCACGTTGAAGACCGCATCTCTACTCTCCATCAAAGGAACCACCAAGAACAAAATGGAAAACCAGAACCTGCGTGGTGCCTTTCCGCCCTGTATCAGATCCAAAACCTGATCGCGAATGCCTAAGTTCAAAATGTGCAACTGGGAAGCAGCAGCTTCCTGGTCTTCAGTGCACTGCGCCTTGTGAATGGCCCACTTGACCTCTTTCCACTGCTTGAGGCTACGGGTGAGCCAATGGTAGCCCACCAAGAAGGACAGATCTCCTGGCGGAATGTTTCCCGCTGCCTCCAATGTCTCCAACATCAGGGTCAACTTGGTGAATTCAGCTTCGTTGACGGTGCACCCTTCCGGGCCCCCGGAAACCCGATCCAGCAGTTTCCTACCCAGGCATCGCAAGCGCTTTTCATCTCCTGCCCTCTGAAACCAGTAAATGGCCGTCCCAGTGTGCCCTTGTTGCCAGGCGTACGATCCCGCCCGTCTGCAGATGTCATCTGCTGTGGTGCGCAAGCCCAGTTGGTCGCAGCAGTACAAAGCTTGTTGGATCGTCCGCGGCTCCCACTGGTGGAGTGGAAGGCGTCGAAACAGAGACTCAGTTGCCAGTGCACCATGCACCGGACACCAAGCCAGATATGCAACGGCAACCTTCCACATAGACGGGTCAGAGGCCATGCTCATTGCAAACAAAACACGATAGTACTCGACCTGATCCGAACCGAACTCTGCTACCTCGCTTGGCGACAAGGGGGCGCTGGCAGCAGCAGGGTCCGTCAGAAGCTCTGTAATGTGGGCCATCATCCACGGTCCCAGGAGGTTGGAGCTGAGATTCACAAGCTCTTGGGTGTCACGCTCCAATATGGCCATCAGCATCTTATCCAGTTCTCCCTCGCCGCCTCCCTTGATCTTCATGCACGAGCTTGCAAGAGCGCCTAGTTCGCCAAAGGCCTTCAGGTTGGGGTAAATGTGCAACAGCCTTGCAGCAAACAACTCCAACCAGCTGCACGTGCACCCTTCAAGGGTCTCTTCGTCACCAGCAAGGACGGCCAGAATTTTGAGTAGTCCCACGGCAGTTGCCCCACCGCATTCTGCCCAGAGGTCGTGATTTCCGATGAGCTGCTGGCATTGCTGCAACCAACCTTTTCGAAAGTGCATAAGCCCATCCATTCCTTCGAACGAACGGCCCAACATATTTTGCAAGGAGGACGTTTTGTACCTTGGCATGGTGCGCAGAAGCAAGGTCACGGCTTCCAGCACGGAAACTTGCGGTTGTGCCTGCTGGTCGTTGTGCTTCCACTGGACCCAGGCAGAGTGCTTTCCCAACGCTTCCACAACAAGGGTTGTCCATCCCAAGGCCGTCAGGCGCTGCAAGCACCGCCAATACTCCGGTTGGGTCTCTGGCACGAGGTTATTTTTGAGCAACAAGGCCAAGTTGCCGAGCTGCATGTCTGCTTCTTCTTCACCAGCTTGCAGCAAGATGGTGTTTCTTTGCAGCCATTGCACCACGCCTTCGGCAACGAACCCGTGGGTGGAAGACCGGTCCACGTAGATCATCTCCACGAGTTCCCACACGGCTCTCCGGCAGAGGATCATGTCTTCTTCCACTCCCATTTGCGCATCCTCGGGACTGGCGGGATCGTCGACCCTTCCCATCACGTAGCACACGTTCCTGCTGTATTCGAGCACGTCCATCCACACCTCTTGTCCTTCTCCTTGCTTCTTCCTCGTCTCTTTCTTCCGTTGCAACTCTTCGAACCACGGCTTGGCTTCGAACACGATCCTTCTCTCTTCGACCGTCGGCACACCCCTGGTTCACCGCCATCGTCGCGAACGTCGCCAGCAGCTTCCGTCAGCTTCCACGCGTCTTCCACGAACTCTCTTTCGCACTGCGCCGTCTCCCACGTCCGTCTTCGTGCCTTTCCCGCACGCTTCGCCCACGTGCACTCACCATCGCAGTTGTGTGCGTCGGTTTCCTTCGTCCACGCTCGCCAGCGCGTTCCCCGCTTCCCATCGGATCGTTCCGCTTCCCGTCGCTTCGTCCATCGACGAAGACGTCCTTCCCTCCGTCCCATGCGCCTCCGCCACGTCCATCGTCGAACGATGCGATGCGACGAAGCCGACACCGTCGTCGTCGGCCAACGCCATGCGCATCAATGGACGTCGGTGACAGGGGAACCCTCGTGCGAGGGACAAGGCAAGGACAGTTCACGTCCAACCATGCGCATGCATGGCAAGCTACCACGATGCAAGGCGTGGAAGAGGGGGAGAAAAGGATGCGAATGGAGCAGCTTGCACCGTGCACGTGGCAAAGCCACGCAAGCGGCGGAAGAAAGAGAAGCGAAGATTGGATCGGCATGGAAGGCGTGCGAAGCGTACGCTCGTGCGTGGGAAGGGGGCTTCCTCGCAACAAAAGGATGCAACAGAAGACTCATGGATCGATTGATGAAATGCAAGAAGAATGCACGGCCCTTGCACCGATTCCACGCCAAGCACACCAAAACACACTCTTCCTTCTGAATCTACATGTCTACTGTCATATGCTAGCGCAAGCATGCGCCGTCCCTCGAATCCAGTGACGTGAATGATCGTGACGAGGTAGGATGGGAATGCCACCTTCGAGTCTTGCATATTTCAAGGGCAAGAGGTGTGTAAGAAAAGGAGAATTGGACATCCGTGGTTCCCTTTCAGACACCGCCTTGGGGTCCAAGTGCAATGGATTGCGCATTTCATCCGCATGTTGGGTTGGAATTTGCACCATTCGTCTTGTCCAGGCTTCTCTCCTCCTTTCTCACCCCGATTGGTCATCGAACGGGTGAATCGCTTCCTCGCCTACACATGGTCGTCGCCGCGCATACCGATGTGTTGCACCCACGTTGCATTGCCCTCGCGGTCCATTGGATCGTCCCATTTGGCTTTCCACACTCCCCTCCTTCCACGTCTCTCTTCCGTCTCGTACGCCTCGCGTCCTCGCTTTTCCTCGCCCACCTTCCTTCCATCGCCCAAGGAGAACCAACTCCGTTGCGCCTCGCCACTCTCTCCACTCTTCCTCCCAACCCGAAGAGAAGAAACTCCCTTCTCGTGGGTCTTCCCTCACTCTCTCGGCGTGGGAGAGGAGAGAAGAAACTCCCGAGTGGGGTGGTGAGAGAGGCGAGGTGGCGGCTGGCATCGACCGAGTCGAGTCCACAAGTGTCGGGACACACCGTCCACACACGACGAAGATGGCGTCTTCGTTGCGCGCATTGCCGGTGCACGGGGTGGCGGAACGGAGCTGCTTCGTCAAGCTGCCGTTGGCACTCATGCAAGCCGTGCACCAGGACGAAAGCACGCCGGAAATGCCGCTGGTGCTGCAACTCAGCCGAGATGAGAACCAGGACAAGGAATCGAACGTCGAGGAAGACAAGAAAGCACACAAACACATGTATGTGTCCTGGTCTGGAGCGGCGTCCGCAAGCCAAGGGGTGGAAATGGCCAACGAAATGATGGCGGCCTTGGGATTGGAAGAAGGGGAAAAAGTGCAACTCAGAGCCTGCAGAGGAGTGCCCAAAGCCAAAAGCCTGGAACTGGAACCAGCACACGCAGACGATTGGGAAGTGCTGGAAAGCAACCAGGAGTACCTGGAAGAACAGCTCCTCAATCAAGTGCACGTGCTGCAAAAAGGACAAGAATTCCCCTTCTGGGTGCGCAACAACCGACCCATCCAACTGCGTGTGGCTGGAGCCAAACCATCCAATGTATGCTGTGCGGTAGATGGCACGGAGCTGTTGGTGGCACCTTGCAGCAGAAAAGGACACGAAATCAACGGTGATGCAGCAGCAGATCTTGGAGCGCTGCCCGATACCCAAGGGAAACCAGCCTGGCTTCGAGTATTGCCCGTGGGGGAAAACAGGGCGGCAGAAGTGCTAGGCGCTAGCAAATCGAAGCTACACTGTTCGGCAAAGAACGCTGTGTTGACCATCCATCCACAAACTGCCGACAGGTATGAGTTCAGAAAGGGACAGACCGTTTACATACTCCGCCAAGATGGGAAGGACGGACAGAACGATCAAAAGAAAAGCTACCAAGCCTACTTCCAGATCGATATCTCTAAGACTGTACCTGTGGAGCATGTGTTGATGATGGAATCTACCATGGCTTACATAGGCATGAACCTCCCCACAAGGGTGACCCTTTATCCAACGCCGGTGGAGAGGGAGCCCATTGAGACACTAGGTAGAGTCATGCTCACTCCCCTGATCTTTGAAGATGTTGGATCCTCACCAGAGGCAAACGATTTTTGTGATTCCTTAAGCACAGGGGGATTTGCTGCTGACCGGCTGAAGGAGTGGATCAAAGCCAATCGTGTGGCGGCTATGACCTTGCTGGACGACAACTCCCAAATCAGCTTCTTTCTACGAGAAAGAGGAGGAGACCCGGTGGATGAGGTGCGAATGGTTGTCAACCTGTTGCCCAAACCCTCTGGGCGATCGTTTGTCATGATCGACAAGTTGCCTGAAAGCACCAATGTGATTGTGGGGAGGGAAAGTTACGTCCCCAAGCTTGTACGGCCCTTTCGTATGTGGGAAGGTGTGGAAGAAGAAGAAGACCAGTGGCTTCAGAGTCTTGCTGACGATGTGATGGAGCAGCTGGAGTGGCACCTCAACCCGGATCGTGTGGAAGAACTTTGTCGACTGGATGCTCCACCTCCAGGTCATGTCCTGCTGCATGGTGCCGAAGGATGCGGGAAAAGTTCTTTTGTCTTGTCGATCATGAAACGGCTTTCAGAAGCCGTGGTGCCGGTTCATACTGTGTTTGTTGACTGCGTGGAATTGTCTGAAAAAGTGCCAGAAACGCAGAGAGCTATGTTCGCAGAAATGGTGCATGAGGCCATTGCTTGTGCCCCTTCCCTCATTATCCTTGAGGATATTGAGGAGATTGTGCCAGAGATCACTGACGATGCGATGCTCCAAATGCAGATGCAAGAAGGGGGCTTGCCGATGCTTCCCCTTCTCAACACACTTTTGGAACAAGCAGGAGAGGAGGCGCAGGCTGGACGACCAATTGCCATAATGGCCACGTCATGTACAGTTGACGCTATTGATGCCTCGCTCCTCATTCCTGGAAAGTTGGACTACCATGTTGGTTTCCCACAACCAAGCCTCTCTGAACGAAAATCGATCATTGTGAATAAGCTGGAGAGCTATGGCTGCACCTTCGATTCAAAAGCCTTGGATTCGGTTGCAGAAGAGGCAGAAGGTTACGATGCGTCCGACTTGACAATTTTAGCAGAGCGTGCCATTCATGCAGGTTATACACGGGCATATTCCCTGTCATCGGCGGCTGGATCTCCGCTTTGTGTGACTGAGAAGGATTTTGAGGTTGCACTTGAAGGGTTTGTTCCGGCTATCATGCAGCGTATGGGCAAGATGTCTCTCAAACAGAAGAAAGATGAAGAAGCTGGCTGGAATTTGGTTGGGGGCATGCATGCTGCAACCTCGTCTTTGCAAGAGATTTTGGAACTCCCTTCAAAGTTCCCTGAGCTTGTGAGTCAAGCTCCTCTTAGGCTTCCAACCGGGGTTCTCCTGTATGGACCACCTGGCTGTGGTAAAACTCATGTGGTGAGCGCAGCAATTTCTGCCACTGGACTACGGTCCGTGGTTGTGAAGGGTCCCGAGCTGCTCAACAAGTATATTGGTGCCAGTGAAGCAGCTGTCAGGGACGCTTTCCAAAGAGCAAGGTCTGCGGCTCCTTGTCTGCTGTTCTTTGATGAGTTCGATGCTATTGCCCCCCGGCGTGGTCATGATAACACAGGTGTCACAGACCGTGTTGTCAATCAGCTCCTGACAGAACTAGATGGTGTAGAAGCGCTGACAGGGGTATTTGTGGTGGGGGCGACAAATCGCCCGGATCTTATTGACCCTGCGTTGCTGCGCCCCGGGCGCCTAGATCAGTTGATTTACTGCGGATTCCCATCTGCAGCTGAACGCAAAGAAATCCTCGAGGCGCTCTTGGCAGATGTTCCGATGGCAACTGACATCAATCTTGCAGACATTGCCGAGTCAACG
Source organism: Picocystis salinarum (assembly GCA_038048775.1). NCBI lineage: Eukaryota > Viridiplantae > Chlorophyta > Picocystophyceae > Picocystales > Picocystaceae > Picocystis > Picocystis salinarum. The sequence continues at coordinate 11,860 of JBBULP010000286.1, read as the reverse complement.
GAAGGGTTCTCAGGTGCTGACTTACAAGGTCTTTTGGCAGACACGCAGCTCAATGCAGTGCATGAATACATGGAAATGCCAGAGGAAACAAGGCCAGCTGAAGGCATACTTTTGTCTGCACGGCACATGTACAGTGCTTTGGGGCGTACTAGACCTTCAATATCCAGTCAGGAAAGAGAGAGGCTGGAAGGAATTTATGGAAACTTTGTGTCCTCCAGAACAATGGGCTTGGGTACTTCTTATAAAGCTAAGGGCAAGATGGTCTCGTACGCCTAGGTGGATGAAATCCTGGTCGCCGATTCGAGCCCTAGACTTATACGAAATGAATAAACTTTGAACATTATGCTTTGCATTTTCTGTAAGTGCGAGCCAAGCCTTGCCAAAGAGCACAATGGCTGTAATGAAACATATCGCTGCATACAAGGGCAGTAAATTTTTGCTCAACTCTTAATTTACTGATGCTCGCCCATGTCAACATAGAACGCTGCCCTCCATTGGCTTGTCGAAGTTCCCACAGTTTGAATGCATGACTTTGTTTTGTGGAGCTTGTTGCACAGCAAATAGCTTGCACGAACTGGTAGTAGATTGCGAAGGCCTGATGCCTGTTCTTGATGTGTGTGCTTGCGGGGCCCTGCGAGAGGAGGTTAGATCCTTCGGTCAAAAAGGTGATCTTCGAGAGAGCCTACCTGATCTCAGCCATCGATAGCTAAATTCATAATGGTGTACTCTCCAGTTGATTCTGCACCATTGGAGGATCCTTCAAAAACATAGGAATTACTTCCAATTTGAGCTGCAATGGCTCGAACTTCAGCTTCTGCCTCCCCGTTATCCAAACCCAGGATGCAGATGGAGCCTCCTGCCCCACCCCCGCTCAAACGCGCTCCAAAGAGACTTGAGCTTTTCTTCACACAAGCAACAATCTTATCTGCCTCCGAACAACCCAACCCACATGCTGTGTAACTGGAATGGCTTGCATGCATGAGTGCACCCATCGCTTTCAACATCAAACGCTGTCCGTCCAGAGGATCCTGGAGAATTTCTTCTGACTCACTCCTTGCAAACTTTTCAGGCAACCAGGTCTGCGAATGTTCACATTGTGGCAGTCGAAAGTTGTTCACCGAAACTGCCAAATGTTCCAGACTCTTTGCTCGAGTGTTTTCATGTACAGGATGTGCTGTGGCCGAACGGATTGGGTACTCTACCAGAGGTTCTATGTGCGTAGCTTCGTCTCCATGGCCTTCCGGAAATTTTTCCAAAAAGGAAAAACCGGAGCATTTATGTGGGAGGAAAGGTTCAAATACTTTAAACTCCTCAGATGACAGTTCCGCCAGGAAAAATTCTTCACCAGACAGTGCCCGTTGGGTCCAGTGATTTTGGTCAACTTCCTCGTCAACTGGCCTGACATTCAAGCCTGCAACATCTTGCATCGCTTGGTTCGCTTTTTTCTCTGCTTCAAGGACATTTGCAAAAGCTATCACACTACTGTCTTTGATGCTTGCTTGCTCAGGCAGGACGCAGTCCTTTGGCATCAGTCTAATCCCTTCCGGCAAGCCATGAAGCAGCCTGTGGCTTAGCGTCCTCGGCTCTTCTGCGCTTCTGGTAGAATGATCCATGTCTTCCCGCAAAGTGGCCTCCTCGATGCCCAACGACATAGCCATTTTCAGGATCTGCTTGATGGCGGTTTTCCCCATAAAAGCTGCTACACGTGCAGCTGCGTAGGCATTTCCTGCGACACTCCTTTTCACCCCCGACGTGATTGCCCAGATTCGGATCCCGCGAGGCACATCCACATGTCCTCTTATTATTGCGGGTCGACAGCTTAGCCGTAGCATTGCATTCTTCCTTCCAAACGCACAAGCAATTTGGTCCATTGCTCCACATGGGGCTCCCACACCGTACACTTCAGCAAGGTGACAGAGCTTGGCTCGGGTAAGGTAGTCAATGGCGCTTGTGGACGCTCCTGTCGTTCCAAGTTCAAGTCCAAGGGAAGACCTTGCGGACATTCCAGATTCACCTTCTGCAAGCTTTCCTTTGGTGGGCTTGGTCGTGGCTGCAATGAGAGCCCCCATTGTGGCCAGTTCCAAGGATGCAGAACTGGAAGCACCTTGTCCTTTGGGAACAGAGCTGTCCAGCACCACGCTCAAGGTCTTCCCTTCCAAAGCACTGCAGACTTTTGGTTCATGCTCCGCCAAGGCGACCAAGCAGCTCACCACGTAGCAGCTCCAATGCGGACCACCTTGTTCGTCTTCCGACTCGTCGGATGCCAATCCTTCCGCCTTGTTTCCTTGGGCCGCTTCGCCATCGCCATTCGAGGAATCCGCGTACGTCTCTTTCTTTCCTCCTCCTTCTCGACGGTTCCTCTGCACGGCTTGTTGGACGAGATGGCTCACGTGTGCCAACGCGACAGGTCTCGTGTCGGAGCGGAAGATGCTCGCCATGTCCACGTGGAATTCTCTCGGCTTCCTTCCGACACGCGCGTGCATCGACACCACGTGCAACGCAGGCGTTTCACACGTCGAGGTGATCTGCACGGCTGCATGACATGCCTCTCGCGTGGGCAGAAGGAGCGCGTCGGATCCTGAATAGTCGGCGAATCCGCCCATCACATCCAAGCGACCTGGCGCACGTGCCACGTGGATGGGCGCACGTGGATCGACGCATCGTCGCAACGTCGCTGCTTCGAGGTCGGAAGACGCGAACGCACGTCGCATGCGACGCACGAACGCCTCCGTGTCGTCCTGCATCGCGGATGGCGGCGTTCGTTGCGACGACGGTCCGCCTGGAGTTGGCGCAACACAGAAGAATCAATCCACGTGCGGACGTGCGAAAGCAAAGATGCACGTGCAGCGGGACGAAAGGAGCGCATCCAGGAGTCGAAAGCAACGCGAGGATGCGGAATTACACGAGTTCGACACTAAAAGTCGTCGTCGTCCTCTTCGGCGATGTGCTTGGCGAGCTCCTTCTCCTGCTCGAGACGCTCTCGCCGCGCCTCGGCCGTTTCCGTGTCCATGCGTTGCGCACTGCCTTCGTACCGCATTGCTCTCACAGCCTCGTTGTGCGTGTCCAGGCAGAAGCTGATCCTGGAATGGAAGGCAGAAATGGGAGCATTCGTGGAATATATGTCCACAACTTCCTTCGACTGCATGCACCCGGTGTCATTGTTGAGCGTTGCGTCGATCCCACCGTCCTTTATTGCCTTGGCAACGATGTACTCTGCATCCTCTGCGCTGTCCAGACCCAACTTTGAAGCAACCTCCCCCAAAGAGATACGCGAGTAGGCCAAGCTGATGCGACGAAGCCCGGTCCGGATCACGTTCCTGCGCAGCCTAACTATCAAGTGGTGGGTCTTGTCCTTTCGGAACTGCATGTGGTGCGCTTCCGCCACCCTCTTGAAACCAGCCAAATCTCCAATGCGGACGCAAGCAGTCAATTCAAAGTAGGGCACCAAGGTTTTTCGATAGATGGGCTGCTGAAAGAGCGCCCGATCTGGAATCTCTCCTAGCAAGAGTCGCACCGTGATGAGCCACTTCTGTACCTCCACTTGGAAGCCCCTGGCCTTCTGAGGGGCCTTCCTGGATGCTTGCATCAAGCACTCCCGAGCATCTGCGTAGTCCAACTGCACGGCACGAATGCGTCCAAGGTAATACAGGTAACGGCAATACTGGCTGTTTGAGTGGGACTCAGGTTGCTGTGCTTGAGACCTGAGCTTTTCACCCTGGTCATACAAGTTATAGTTCAAAAAGTTTCGGAGGAGCAGATTCAGCAACGTTTCTTGACCCACTTCATCGTGTCTCAGGGTGGCCGTGGTGTGTGCGGCCAAGAGCTTTGGCCTCACTTCACTGAGTGTTCCTGTGCACTCGTAGGTCCAGGAGAGGTAGAAGAAGATACGTGCGGCGATGAGATCTAGTGTCCTGCGGTTGAACCTTTCCACAAACTCCACAGATTTCTTGGCAAAAAGCTTGGCGTCATCGTACAATTTGTGATCGACAAGCATGACGAGAACGATGAGGAAGACAAGGGCTTCCGCTTCCGGCAGTTGGTTTGGGAGGCTCAAATTTTCTCCCTTGTCTACTTTTCCGTTTTCCATCTCCATCACGTCTTCCCCTTCTTTGCCAATCTGCATCGATCGGTTCGGTCAGCATTGGATCCTTTCGCGGCGGGTCGGTCGATCCAAGTCCGCGCCTGGGCATAGCATCGTTCTCACCTTTTGCAGCAGTTTCAGCAGCAGATCTCTGGCTTCCACGTCGGATACGATCGCATTCGACAGCTTTTCCGCCATGTCCACCGTGAAGCTCTTTCTCATGGCGAATATTTGGCGAAGCACGCGATTGATGGTCCGATTTTCCTTCGTGGCCACGGCTTTGCTGAGTAGCTTCAGGTTGGCATGCATCAGCTGCAAAGGCGTCTTCTTCCCTGCTTCGTCTCCCTTGTCTTCCTTCTGCACCTTTTCTTCTCCTCCCAACCCATCGTTCGTTTCCACGTCCTTCATCTCGGCGTCGGCCATGGCGTCCACGTGTCTTCGGCACAACACGTCGTCGATCCGTGTTCGACCAACCCTAACACGTCCACTTCCGCCCGCTGGCCCTTCCTACGACCCTCCTTGATCCTCGTGCGACCTTCCACGTGCTTCGTTCCTGCTTCCAAGCGCGATCGCAAGCGCAGAAGAAGCGATCTGATGCGAAGCACGTACGTCGCGATCGTTCGAAACTGATGCGATCGCTTCGGTCGAGCAGGTCCAGGCGCTCCTCGACGGCCTCGGGAGACCGCGTGGACCGTGTCAGATGGAGACAGCGAAGACCGACAAAAGACCGCATGGACCGTCCGACGGACGATGGGATCCTCCCTCGAAAGATATCGAGATTTCCAGGGAGGACGGATCGATACCTTGGTTTGGTGGAGGGGTCCGCTCGACTTTCGGAGACCGCGTGGACCGTGTACGGTATCGAGAGGGTGGACCGAGGATGGACCGCGTGGACCGTGCGATCCTCGGAGGGACCACCGGGACGGGACCGTCGATCGACACCTTCGTGCGGGGTCCCTCAATCCCCCTGATCTTCGCTCCATAAGATATCGATGATTCGGAAGGGTCGATCGCTACCTTTCGTCGGGAGTTCCGACGGGCCTCGCCACCACCGAAACTGTCGATCGACGTCGGTCGACAGCACAAAGTCGCTTGTGTTCTTCGCGACGATTGCGCGACGAGAAGCGCGTCAAATCCGAGAACAAGTCACGTGAAGGTGCAAAGATGACCATCACCTTCGACGGTGCGCCGAAGAAGCATGGGTCGGATGGAACGGGAGCCCAAACAGACGCACCTGGTCCTGGCCTGGCAGCCTACGAGCAATCGAGCTTGCCACGCGTGCCGGAACGGACCTCCAGCATCGCTGCTTCGGTGATGAGCGCACCAGAGCTCAGCGACAGCTCGGAGAACGGATCTTCCAACGGACACAAGGAAAGGATGGAATACCGGATGCAAAGGGAGAAGATCCTGAAGCGTATGCAGAAGAATTGGAAGCCGAAGTCCATCGAAGAACAGGTGGAAAAGATCAGCCACAGTGCGGTGGAATGGGACGAGAAAATCAGGAAAGCAAGGCTCAAAGCCAAGCTTTGGAAGGCCGCCAGATGGGCCATCATCGTACTGGCCATCGGGGCCATCATCGCCACCACCGCAACGCTCACCACCATCCACGTCAACAAAAAGAACAGCAAGGAGACATCCGACACCGAGATGTCCGTGTCCTCCAAGGATGCTGGAAGCATGGACCACCAAGGACTGCCTCTGTTCAGCCGAAACAACGCCGTTTTAGGAAACGGTGCCGGTCTGAGGAGGGTGCGCAGGAACGTCGAAAAGCTTCTGGCAGGGTTGGACAAAGTGCTGGAAGAGGACGACATAAGCTCCGTCAATTTAGTGGAAGAAAACAATGGGTACAGCATGATTCTAGACAGACCTACACTCGCACAGATGAGCGCAACCATCAAAGAAATGGCCGAAGAGGACCTAGCCTTTCTCCAGAAACAGTTGGAAGAGACTCTGGAGGAGTTGAAACAAGTGGCCCGCGAGGCCGATGTTGGAGCTGGCATTCAGACACAAGCATTGGGCTTTTTTTCCAAGGGAGATGAACCGGATACACACGACGAGGGCACCAGCCAGGTCGGCAAGCGGAAGCTTTTGCAGTATTCCCATCACCCGGTCTATGAGATGAACGATCTTTTCGTGGACACTATTATCGTGGGTGCAGGTGCGAGTATTTTTCCCGAGGGCCATCACCTACACAGATGCTATCAGGAGGCAGAAGAGAGGTTGGAGGCATTATCCCAGAAGTAGAGCTTGAGTCTTGTGGCTTGTCCTGACCATTTTTTGCACCTTCCATCTTATCCTTCTCCCCATGCTGTCATCCAGCTCGTCTGCATGCCTGCTTCACTGGATGTAATCATTCCTTTTCATTCCATCGTCCGTTGGAATCGCCGTTCTCTCTTTTGCTGCATCGTCTTCGAATGGGTCGTGCTGCACCGTGTGTGTTCCACTTCCACCAGTGCATGTGACTCGTGGTGAAAGTCTGCTCTGGCTGGTTGCAGTGCTTGCTGTGCCCCTCCGCAGTTCCTTTCGAGTCCACAGCACGACTGTCGCAGCAGCGTCGGAGCAGGAAAGGCGCTTAATCGGACTTGGGTGCAGCGCGTTTGCTTCGTGCGGCGGTGGAAGCGAGGCGCAAACGATGGCGGAGCAGCAGGAGCAGCTCGTGGATTTGGAAGAGTCGATGGAAGGCGATCTGGTGCAAGGAATGGAAGGCGTCGAAGGGCCAGGTATCGAAGTGGAAAGGACGACGTTGACGGATGCAGAGTTCTTCAACGCTTTCGAAGACGACTTCGACGACGACGACGTGTGAGAGGTGTCGCTCGAAAGGAGTATCGAGAAGAGGATCAGGTACATCCCGGTGCTCGCGAAGGCGGATCCGCTCGTGGTTGGAGCAGAAGTCATTGCGGACAAAAAAGTAGAGAACGATCCGGATGGTACCGTTACAAATGTAAGCTGTAAAAAACCCTACGAGTGGGTACTTGCACAGCAACAGGCACAACCTTCCGTGACACCCTTGCACGGGATCCGGACATCGAAAGATTTTCGCTGTGCTGCAAGCGAGTTATTGCTTAGTAAATGTCTCAATAATCTTGCCAAAGTATCTAAGCTCAACTAACTCTCTTCTACCAATGCGTTCCACTACTGCCAATCCCTACCATCAGCTGGAGCATAACCGGATTGCACGCCAAAGTGGTTGAACGATCCACCAACCCCGCCCTCCTGCATCTCTCCCTGCTGCATGAGGTTGGTACCGGGTGGATGTGCCGAAGCTCTGTAGGCCGCTGCATCATAAGCACCAAATGCTCCTATCTGATTGTACCCACCAAAGGATGCCCCATGCTGGTACAGCTGGCTGTATGGTGTTTGGGCGTATCCTGGAGGTGGCTGCTGTGGTGATTGTCCTGCTTGCTGCTGGCTATATCCTGTTCCTGTTGCTGCAGCCTGTGAGTAGTTGGTCGGAGGTGTATATCCTGGAGTAAAGCCACCAGGCTGCCCAGCAACAACACTGCTGTATGCACTGTATGTCTGACTCGCACCGGCAAAACCAGAACCATACCCCGCACCAAAAGCACCGAGGGCCGCGCCTCCAAGAGCACCGTGTGCCCCATAACCTGCGTTGAAACCACGTCCGTAAGATCCCTGCATGCCCATTTGGCGCTGGCCTACGCCAGGCATGGGTCCTGCAGGATACGGGGGTCTGGGACCTCTTTGTGGGCCTGGAGGCATCTGATCCTTGGGGACTGCGCGCTTGATCTCCACTTTCTTCTCGTTAAGCTCGTGCATATTCCCCTGTTCAAAAACTTTGTCCACGCTCTCTTCCGTCTCAAAAGTCACAAAACCAAAGCCTCGTGGACGGTTGGTCGCATGGTCATACATCACTACCGCATCCTGGATCTGACCGAATTCTTCAAAGTATGCCCGAAACGTATCTTCGGTGATCGTTGGGGGCAAGCCGCCAACAAAGATTTTCTTGGTCCTAATGCCTTGGCCTTGCTGTGCTGCCGTCGCATCGGCGTTTGGCTTCCCTTGTGTCTGCATCTGGGGTTGTTGCCTGGCCCCATTCGAGTCTCCCTCCCTCGGAACTGCCTTTTTTGCTTCTACTTGGCGTCCGTTGATCGTGTGTTCTTCACTAGCGACTTTCTCAGCTACATCTGGATCTGCAAAGACTACGAATCCAAATCCACGCGGTCGTCCCGTGCCACGATCCTTCATGATCGGTGCTTCCACGACTTCGCCGTACGTCTCGAAGTACGCACGTAGATCATCTGGTGTCGTGGGTCGGATCGATCGTTTCGAGGCACCAATTTTCGCGTCAGTCCACCTGCGAAATTCTCGGATCGTTTCGTCGTGCGCACGCCTTTCGTTCGCGCACGTGTCTTCCGACAACGTGTCCTGACACCAGGGTTTCTTCCGTGCTCGGCTCACCTTCGGTGGTCTCCCACGACAATCCGCCCACGAAAAGTTTCCTGCACGCAAGCACAAGTCCACGCCGTGTTTCCACGTCAGCATCGCACCTCCGTGGCTCCGCATCCGTCCGCCATCGCCACGTGCGTTTCGTCCGCTGGTTCCGGTCCGCGTGGAGCAGGGCGAGCACGCCGTTCCCGGGGGTCTCCAGCGGCATCTCGCGCCTGTCCTCCGCCTTCCACAGGTGCACGTGCGTCCTCTCCCGTCCGCTGCACCGTCGCACGCACCCTTCTGCGCCCGCCATCGCGTGCGAATCACGTCGGCAGCAGCGGCAATGGCACGTCTGTCGACGCTACGTCCCTTCGTCGTCGAGCCTTGGAAACGGATCCGGAAAGATCCGACAAGATCACAGGACGACCAAGGAAGATCGCGATGGGATCGAGAATGATCGCGATGGGAGGGCGAGATCCGAGATGCCGCGATCCACGAGGGGGAGAAGCGACGGATGCGACGATGGGCGGAGGACAGGAGCGTGGGAACGTGGCCGAGTGGTGGATGGACGAACGAAGCATCGTGTGAAGCAGATATGAGAGAAGCATGCAGAGATGGATGGAGATACGTGGGATCCACGATGCATGAAAGAGGTTGAGCGGTGAGCGCAACGGGGGGATTATCCTACCGTCCGCTACAAGGCAAAGGCCCAGCTCAATTCGTCGAAAGTACGAGCTCAGACGCATGCAAATTGGGCGGACCTTTGTTGCTTCCTTTGTCCGGTAGGCAATGGGTTTCACAAGGTCGCACGACGCTGAAATGGAGGATAAGCTTCATGCATGGAATGTCCAAACCATGGCCAAAGTAGGTGGACAAATATCGCGAGGAAATCGGACGGATTTCGTACGCCGCTTTCGTGGAAAAGCTACATTGCCTTTCTCTCTTGCGCATAGCTTCGATCACGGTATCCACGAAAGAACGTCGCCCTTTCGTAAGCTTTCTCTTCCTATTCCGTCTCACACCCTCGACCGCCTGTTTCATCGCAATCACGGCGGACGCAGGACTCTTCTCATGTACGTGACACTAGGAATTCTCCGACATGCTGCGATGTGCGTGTAGCAGAATTCCAACCATCACGCGTTGGGTTGACGTCGATGAGATCCTTGGCCCGTCGGTTGGAGATCGTTCGGCGGGACGTATTCCTCTGCACGGGATGATCTGTATCGTGCGATTGAAAGGGAGATTACTCGGATTCAGAACCGAAACGTCCGTGGCCCGCAGAGCACGATCCTGGGGCTGGGGTCGCCCAGGTGGAACGTCGAGAGCTCGTCGCTCGAGATCTCGAATAGGATCGATATCTTGCACGAAAGATCTCGATGCGAGGCGTGGCGCCGCCTCGCGCCTCTCGCCTCCCACCGTCCACAACAGACGCGGTGAAACGACGTTGGAGCGCACCATGGTGGCGACGTTTTCCACCGAAACGGTGTTCGAGCACCCTTGGGAACGCGTGACGGCAGCCAGCTGGCGAAAGTACGCGGGCGCGGCTTCCCCGGCGCATCCGAACGCCGCACCACCGCCCACGGTGAGCCACGTGATGTGTGCCGACACACTCGACCGACGGGTGGACGTGTCGGCTGGACGGATGGACAGCACGCGCGTGTTTACTGTCAAGTGGCCACTGCCAGGATGGATCGCAAGGAGCTTGGGCGGAACCGTCGCCTACAGCCTCGAGCAGTCCACGGTCGACGTGTTGGGCCGTACCATGGACCTCACCACAACCAACTTGACGTTGCGCGACTTTCTCGAAGTCAAAGAAAAATGCCAGTACGTTCCGCATCCAGAGAATCCGGAATGGACGGTCTTTCGATCGCAGACGGAAATAAGGCTCAAAGCATTCAAAGGCTGGGCAGATGAATTGGAGAGGAAGGTGTGCCGCGTCTTCGAGAAGAATTCAGGCAAAGGGAAGTTGGTGGTGGAGCACATCTGCAACATGATGGTGTCCGAGAAAGAAACCGAACGGGGATGAGCCGCTGCGAGAAGGGGTCGCATGCGCGATCATTTGTATGGAGGACGCCGAGCGGAGGTAGAGGATGCGGACCGCAATTTTACGTCACCTGTGTACATAGTGCATCAAGCCGCGAATAAATTTACACACATGCACATTCATTGTTCGAACTTTGTTCTGTATGGGCATTTCCGATATCAAGTGCTGAATGCACCGTAGCGTCTGTCTGTGCGCTCCCTACGTGAAGCACAACGTGTGTGCTGGCCGAAGCAGTGGCCTGCACTCGCCGCAGAAGAACCATACCGTGTGCTGCCCGGCTGAATCATGTGGACTCACTTGTCTCCTCCAAAAATATGCTCCTGCCTCCCCAAACACTTAAATGGCAGAGTAATCAGGTTCGACCGCCGCCCGGCAACCGTACTTGTACATCATCTGCGCATAAAACTCGGCATGCTCCTTCATGCAACTGCAAACAAGGGCTTGTCCGAGTTTCTTCGACGTATGGTAGCAATTGCTTGCGTACTGCTCGTCCACGTTGGGCACAATTTTCGGGAGCGCATCTACGACAAGCTTCTCCGAGTGCTGGGGATGGTCCAGGAGAAGCACCCTGTAGTGTTCTCCATGTCCCGTGTTCTTGTTCCCCGCTTCTAGCCCTGCGGATCCACCAGCTTCGGCAACGGGCGCAGAAGATTGTCCCACGTCGAAATCGGGCTTGTCGAGCACGTTCGAACCTCCCGTGCTACCGAAGGCTTTCGTCCTTGCACGGCCTCGCGAAGCGTTCCACGCCCTCTTCGGAACAATTCGTAGCGCCGATGTCCGCGGCGCATGCTTCTGCGGACTCGCACATCCACGGATACCACGTGTTGGCACGCCACGTCCCACACAAACGGTCCACGAGCTCATGCTTACCTTTCCGGTGCTCTTCGCGTTGGGCGACGGTTCCTTTCTCCTGCCGGCGAGCGTCCTTCTCGCCTCCCTTTCGCGCCTTTCTTTCGGAATTCCAAGTCGGAAGCTCCCTCGGAACGTCCAGCAGCGTGCGTTGTCTTCTGCGGTCGCTCGAATGCGCTCTTTCTGGCACGCCAAGTCGGACGCACGTGCTTCGGCGGCGCTTCGAAGTGCCTCGAGAAGCTTCTCCAGCCAATCAGCAGCCTCCCCCTTCGGAGCGAGGATCTCAGACGATGCTTCTCTCGATCCAGCATGTATATTCAAGAAAGCCACGTGTCGTCTGAAATCGTCCCCGGGCGTAGATTCCTCGGAGGTGCCGCTCCGGATTTCATCGCGATCTTTCCCGTGAAGATCTCGATGGACTGGGGCCTCAAAAGCCGATCTTGGATGGCAAGGTATCGATCGATTCGAGCGGTGGGGGTTCCTCGGAAGGTCCTCCC